>JAVCKV010287204.1:0-14610 GCA_032274145.1 Herpochondria borealis
AGAGTACCCAGGGGTACGAAAGCGATGCGGACAGAAAATCGTTTCTATCTTTATTCGAAGGCGTTTGTGCTGACCACAACTGGGTGTGTCATGGCTACTGTTTGATGAGTAATCACTATCACCTGTTGGTGGAGACGCCAGATGGTAATTTGTCACGGGGAATGCGGCAGCTGAACGGAGTGTATACGCAGCTATTCAATCGTATGCATAATCGAGTGGGACATGTCTTTCAGGGGCGTTACAAGGCCATACACGTCGAAAAGGATGATTATCTGCTGGAGTTGTGTAGGTATGTGGTATTGAATCCAGTAAGGGCAGGGATGGTACGCAGTGCACGAGAGTGGAAGTGGAGCAGTTATCGAGCGACCGCCGGTCAGGTAGAAGTGCCGACGTATCTTGAAGTGGATTGGGTTCTTGGATGCTTTGGCAAGCGAAAAGGCAAAGCGATTGAAGCTTACAAGGAGTTTGTTGCACGTGGAAAAGGGCAGGCAGCGCCGTGGGATGAGCTGCGTGGTCAGGTGTACCTGGGAAGTGAAGAATTCGTCACTGAGCTAATAAATTCAATAGATAGCGGTAAGGACTTGAGCGAAATACCAATGGCGCAAAAGCGCCCGTCACCGCAGGCGTTGTCGTGGTATGAGTCTGCAGCACAGACCAGAAATCAGGCGATCTACAATGCCTGGTGTAGTGGGGGATATACCCAGCGTGAAATTGGTGAGCATTTCGGGTTAGGGTATTCACGCATCAGTTTGATCATCAAGGCAGAGAAAAGGTCTGTCGGCTGAAATGGTAGGGGTAGCATTGTGTTTGATAGGAGTGGCACTTTGGTCGTTCTGATCGCTCAATCAATTATTGAGACCTGACCCCATAATCTTTGCATAATCTTTGTGTGACCCCATAATCTTTGTGCTGCCGCATGTGAAATTCAGTGTTCAGGGAGCCGCATCGGGCTTGAATTCAAGAGAGGTCCGCGTCATTCGTTAAGTTCTTAAAAAACTCGGCCACTCAATCCGCATAAAAACTGAACACAAAATAATATTGCCCAACCCCATAAGTCGAGTTAAAGGAAGCAAGGCCGAAGTTTTCTTTTAGGGCCGCGTTTCCCAAATATTCCTCTTCGGTATGGAACTCAAAACTTGGCCTGATATCATCAAACCAATAGATCATGATAGCGCCACCAGGTTCTTTTTTGCTGGTATCTTTCTCGGTCCTGTACTCTTTCAGAACGGGTTGCAAATCTTTCGCATAATGGCCCCAATTACCATAGAAAATACCTTCGCTGACTTCCTTATTTGCTTTTTTCGACAGTTCAAAAATAAACTGATAACGACTGCCTTCGGGCTTATCCGATATACCATTGTCTATGCGTTGGCTCCACGGCATATCATCATTCCGGTACCACGAGTTCATCGAATTGTAAGGTGTTATCATATCCTTACGGTTCGTTTCCGTTCGTTTTGCCCAATAGATAAAAATGTGCATCTCAATAAAGGTTACTGACTTATATCGTTTTAGCAACATGCAGTTCGAGCCTGTGACCCCATGTTTGTTCCAGCCTTTCACAGGCTCATATGTGATAACGGAAAAATTTAAATAGGGGTAAGCGTTGCCCAAATAGAACGCAATCCGTTCGGCAGACCCTTGGTAATCGAATGAGCTGATATTCATTGGCTGAACTTTCATAAAGTCCAACTTCCTTTTGATATTCGTCTTGTGCTGTGCGGGGGACATCGCCTTTTTAAGTATCTTAGTCATGGACTCTGAAATTTCAGACACGTAATCCTTATACAAATCCGCTAGTTCATCCAGATTAGGTTTTTCTTTCCTTTCTTCCTTTCTTCCTTTCTTCCTTGGTTCCGTATTTGTATTTCACCTCGGAAACGACAATATCCATCATGATAGCTAATGACACCTGATGTAGCAGATACTCTGACGTCGCCATTAATGTTTTCAGATCACCAAAGGAGAGTTCATACAGCGTCTCCAAAATATTTGGTGATGTTGCACTGCCGACACCAACTGTACTATTTCGTATTTGATTTACCGTTTCAGAAAACTCAAGCGAACCGACCCCCGCCAGACGCGTTTCCAACGTATGCGTAGACTTGCCCAGCTTTCGGCGCTCAATAATCTTTTCAACGTGTTCGCGTACCGTCTCTAAATTATTGATATGCGGGTTAAGTTCCAGCTCTGATGTTTGGTGATCAAGGTGCGATGCAATTTGTTCAAAACTATGGTGAAAATCTTCACCCAAAACCTTAACCCGCCCAATAATCTCCTCGACCCCTTCCAGAATTTTGGTCTCGGTTGACTTTTCGCCAGAAAACTTGCCGATGATCGTCAATCCAATATCAAGCACTTTAAGCACTGTGGCAGCCTTGCCAAAAAATTTGACCCCTTGCAACGTGTCCTCAAACAGGTTCAGATCATTTCCTTCATTCATCGCCTTTTCGGAGTTCTTTGCGAATTGATCGAGCTCTTTGGCGGCGGCAAGCGCGTCCTTGGCATCTGAATGGGTCAAGCTTGCGCTAGGTGATTTTATGGTCATAAATTCCTCCCTTTCATCCAAAGCCTAACCTTCGTAAACCTTTCGGTCAAATTGGAAAACCTAACAAGAACAGTCACTATAAAAGATGGCACCGCTATTTTCCGTTCTTAGCCGAAAACACACCAATGGCTGACTGCTAAAAAGTCAATTCTGTGAAAAAAGTAATTAGGGGTCAGGTTAGTTTTGTGTGAATCAAAGTGGAGCTGAATTGGGAAAGTAGGGTGATATGTTGGTATTCAAGTAGTAAGCAGTAGAAGTAAATGCCAAGATCAGCGCAAGTGCAATATGAGAATGCGTATTACCACGTGACGAATAGGGGCGTGGAAGACGGTGGATCGCAGAAAGCCGTTGCAAAGAAGCTCGCGTTGACTCACCGGGGAAGTGTTTTGTCGGCTGTAAAGTCAGTTGGTGGTAGGCTTTAGCAGGGTGATCCCAAAAAGATAATGAGTGAATTGAATCTTACAAAACTAACCTGACCCCTACTTCCTCTATGACCCCTACTTCCTCTAATTTCTACTGATTTTTTAATTGCCTGCAACCCAACAAATAAAGGCGTGAGTGCCCAGCAGCAGCCGTTTTACGATTTGCCTTAAAACAAGTCGGACGCGGCCGAATTGACATTGTCACTGTCAAACTCTGGACTGACGGTTGTTTACTGAGTAAAAAAGTAATGAGTAAATCAGTTGAAACAGTCAAATCGCGCAACTCCGCGAAAGGATATGGGCTCATCGTCAACGAGGCTGGCGAGGGCTGCATGGTCCACTATCAAAAAATAAAGAAAAGACGGGTAATTTTACCGTCTTTTTCTGGTTATTGTCTTCTTGGAAACTATTGCGAATATACGTACCTTTTGGGAAGGTGAATGTATCCTTGGGAAACTCTATAAGAGTTTTTTCGGGATCATCCTATATGTTGCTAACCAACTATTTTACGCCTCATGGAGAAATCGTGCGAAAAAATGAAAAAGAAAAGTTTAAAAAATATATTCAAGAGAATTTTGGAAGTCACGAGTTGGGGATGTTGAAGCAAACGAATTCAGAGTATGGTCAGATAAAGGCGTACGAAATTATAAAGAAGTTTCTAGAGAGGGCTGGTATCAGCTTTGGTGCATCTGTGATTGACAAAAATATGAACGCGGCAGTTACAATAATAAAAAATATTAAAAGTATGGGATTGGTAAATCTGCAAATTCGGAAGCCGTTAGTTCAAGGGGAGGTGGCACCTGTTCTTGATATTGATGGAATCGCATTTAGTAATCCTCAGAATTCGCCAGCGGAAGGTGGTGAGCGTACTTTCACTGGTAGGTTAACTCAGGGGAAAAATGACAAACAAGTTACCTACACGGTAAGCCGGTGTGATATCGGCATAGTTGTGATTTGTAAACCGATTGTTAATCCGAATTATATGCGTTTTGTTAACAAGGTAGACAAAGAGGGACAAGTACGAAAGAAATTAAACGAATTCTCTGTTGACTCTCTTAAGCATCTTAACGTTGGCAATTCTTCAGAAAAAACAAGGTACAAAGCTGCGGCAAGGATGGAGATCCAATACACCAGGCCAGGCGTAAATGGCACTGCTTCGTTTTTTGTGGTTTCGTGCGGCCAGAATACCGATATGGAACTAAAAAATGTGGGTAATGAATATCATGGAGAGGCATTTATTTATGGTGCTTTTTTGGCAACGCTACGTATGCTGAATCTTTCAGTGTTGACGAATGTTAAGGTGATTATCGACTATAGCGCATCCACCAAGCAGGTACTTGCGTGTGCGATATGTAAAAAGCTTGTAAGAGATAAAATCTGGCCGGAAATTCGTGCTGTGGAGGGTGTCAACAGTTTAGTTGATAATTACGCTGTTTGAGTGCATGGAGTCATAGCGTTAGGAAAATAGAGGGACGGTAGAGCAAAGACACGCACCTTAAACCCAGATTAAAAGGAAGGGAGAGTGATCAAGTCTTGAGATATACAATATGAATCAAGTGTGAATCAAATGGGACACCCAGATTAAGTTCACTGGCTGTAAGTGAAGCAGTATTTCGAGAGCAGCTTTAAATCGCTGGTGAGTTCTGTGTATTCACTGAAAAAGACCTGTGAGTCATTGGTATATCAGAGCATGCCGGGCAGGGGGCGTGTGAGTTGCTTTTCTGATTGAATTCCTGGGTGGTCGTCAGTCCGTCTCTCTCCAAAAAAGAAAAATAACAAGGACAGTCACTGAAAAAATGGATTATGACTGTTGGGCTATTGTTGATTTTCAAACATGGTGAAAATAGTCGGGTGAGGGCCTGCATTTGCCACTTTTGCTACATTGAAGGATTTGATCCAAAATGTACGCTTCAACGGCAATAAATTAGGGATAGAAAAATAAAACAATTCACACTTGAAACAGTAGACGAGGCAAAGGCTGACGCTGCCACTGCTGCTGTGTTTGAAGATATAAAATCTACAATGGGTGTGGCTCTGGTGAATCTGATCTGGAGGCGGCTGGCTGTTGTTCCCAGTGTATTGAACGGGTCCTGGCAAACTCTCAAGCCTCATTACTATAGTGGCGCAATTCCCGCAGCTGCCTGGTTGTTCAGGGAGGAAGTGACACTGCCCGATATAGAAGCCATCAGCAGCACAGAGCGGGGCAGGCTGACACATGAATTAAAGGATGTTGCGGTTCTTGACGCAGTTTTAAGAACTTATGAACGTGGCAATGCCCAGAATCTGATAGCGCTTTGTTTTTTACAAACGGTTTTGCAATCACGCAGTGATTCAACTGGCAATTCGGTATTTAGTGGCGGCCTATCAAATATTACTCGTATGGACAGTGGGCAAAGCGCAGATCAACAAGCTGATTCACTTTTTGGAGATATACCCAGTCTGCCAGCATTAGGGCAGCTATCGGAAGACATTCAGGCGTTAGTCGCAAGATCGTCATTGATCTGGGTGCCGGCGAAATACGAAGGATTAGCACCGAGTCTGTTTCGTCACCTCTCTTACTGGCCGGATTTACTGCTGTTGTTTACCAACCGCCTGGACGCTATTGAAAGTGATGCAACGCATTGTATTGCACCGTTAGCAAGTCAGGCACTGGAAACAGCAAAGTTTCATGCATCCGGATTGTGCGACGCTGACAACAGCTTAAGCGAACTCAACAGCAACGATCGGCAGTGGTTACAGGAAGTACTCACGGTATTCATCGATGTGATGTTAGCCAGAGGTGTGATTATCGTACCAGCCCTGCGAGCGCTACTATCTGCTAATACCAAATAGCAGGCTTTCTGCCTACCGTTGATGTATCGGTGGGCGTTTGTGATGGAGGCGATTAAGGAGACGTATGGTGACGCGGTGGGTATGGGTCACCTGGAGGGCATCGGCCTAAGGGGGATCGGTTAGGAATAAAAAAATACGATATACATTAGAAAACGCGTCGGTGAAAGTGGTATCCGTCAGTGGTTGTCACGAAGTAATGCATCTGCTGCTGCACGTCCCGATAAAAAACCACCTTCAACTCGAGGCCCGTCAAATGCCTCTCCTGCCAGTACAATAGGCGGGGAGTCTCCCCACATAACATACTTGTCGGGCCAGCAGGTAATCGGGCCGGCGTAACGCCAGCGTTGTACAGAGTTTGCTAAAACGGTGTTCGGGTCGCCCGCATCTCCCAGTTGTTCTGCTGCGGCCTTAAGTGCATAGCTGACTACTTCTTCATCAGATGCGGACCACATTGATTCGCTGCGCGCGTTGGCAAGGTGAATGGTCACTGCCGGCACGGAGGAGATACCTTTGGCGTGATTATCCGTAACAAATGCTAGATCAGGATGGTCAGTAAACTGTGCCGCACCTATTGGGCCGAGACCTGTCGGGTGATTACTGGTTGCCAGCATTACTGTAAGCGTTGCATGGTAGTGAACTTCGGCAAGTTGTCTGGTGAGGTCCGGCGGTGGCAGTCGACCGCTGCCGTTTAAAGTTGCCAGTGCCTGAGGTATCGGTGCCGTGTGAATCACTGCATCATAACTGTGCTGCTTCAAGTATTCGCCGAGGTTCATCACCGGTGTGCGAAATGCGATGTCAAGGCCAGCATCGGCAGCCATCCATTTACACAGGTCGGTCATGCCGGTGGTGCCACACCAACGTGGATAGCCATCTTCGTTCGCTGTGAAGCCTCTGGTCCAGACTCGATTTACACCGGCCTGCTCAGCGCTAGTCAACACACTTTTGAATGCCTCGCTGCGGGTAGTAAAGAACTGCGCGCCATGATCGAACGTGGCAGTCCCCGAGGGTGTTTGTAAGCGACGTAACGCCATACGCCCACCTACACCGCGAGACTTGTCAATGATATGGATGTTTTCCTGTGTGAGACCCAGTTCGAGCAGGCGCCTGGCTGCGGACAATCCAGTGATGCCTGCGCCAATTATTAAAGTTTTCATTGTGAAATGCGCTCGTTCTGAGTAGGTATTGTTTTATGATTTTACCTGCTGATCGCTTTTTTGACAAAAGTACCGTACAGGTAATTCGCCACTAAGCAGGGTTGCTACTGCTGAGTGACTATTCAATCACCTTTGTTGTATCTGCATCGACCATATACATGTTAGTGGTCAGCGGGTGAGGTTGGAAAACCTGAGTAAAAAACCTGAGTAACGGGTGAAGTCTTGAGGCATGAAATTTTAAGGTGCAGTGTTCGCCTATAGTCAGACCACTGAGAATAGTATAAGAGGGCGCTTATTCTCATGTGATGAGTCGTGGTAGTGGCCGGGGGACAGTATTTCATGGGGTGAAGTATGATAAACAATTTCTGAATTGCATGGGGTAGACGCATGAGCGTCCTGGCTTGGAGATACATGCCTATTGCCTATTGCCTAATGGCAACCACTACCATTTACTGGTTCGTACACCACGGGCAGAATTAGCCCGCTGCATGCGACACATCAATGGGGTTTACACGCAGAAGTATTATTATCTAAAGAAGACAGATGATCCGTTGTTTCGAGGGTGGTATAAGGCAATAGTGAGTTTTTATGGGTTGAAAATAATCCCTTAGATTGGGTGTCCGCTTAAAGGCTGTTTGTTTGCCTGTGGTCAGGCAGCTGATTGGTAACGCAAGGTAATGATGGGGGGACCATTGCGTTTTACTAAAAAGACCAGTGGTCAGCAGTACGCGGTAGTAAGAAGTTTAATAAAAAGGCGCACTTGCGTTCCAGAGTAGGAGGCAATAATGTAAGGCGAGAGCGAAAGGTTGTTAGTGCCTAAGCTATATTGCCAGGGGTGGCACAGCAAATGGAGTGCAGTAGCAGTGATCTATTGAAAGCTAAACGCTGCAAAAATCATCTGTTTTCCCCATACATTTTCTTGATCATGGTTAAGCCCGGGCTCAATTAAGCGGCGCGGGATGTTTTAAATATCGCCTTTGATTAGTCGGGCAATCATAACAAGAGTGCTACCAATGAACCAAATTATACCTGACCGTATGACGGCACAGATCGACGGGGACTTTGTTGTTTTTCTGATCGGTCTTCGTGTTAACAAGCCCCTGAAGATTCACAAATGGTGGCCAGCTGCCATGGCCATGCCAAAAATGATTAAAGAGTTGGAGGCACAACCTGAACTCGGTTTTCTTGGCCATATCTCCGGTACCAAGCTGTCGGTCCAGTACTGGCGGTCATTTGATCAATTAGAGGCGTACGCAAAGAGTAAGGATGCGGCTCACCTGCCAGCCTGGAAAGCCTTCAACAAGTCGGTTGGGCGTAGTCGAGGAGACATTGGGATCTGGCATGAAACCTATCTGATCAGGGCCGGGGAGTTTGAGACTATTTACAGTGGCATGTCGCCGTTTGGTCTGGGCGCGGCAGGAAGTCTGGTGCCGATCGTCGGCAAGAACCAGTTTGCGAGAGACCGAATTTCACCGCGTGCTACCGATCATACCCAGGGTTAGTGAGTGCCCTTTGGCCAGGGCACGGAGGAGTTTTCACTGGAACACCCTGATCGACGCTTTCCAATACTCAGCGTGTCTCTGGGAAAAAATTTGACATAGCCTATTAGATATTCCATTCAATGCTACCTTCATTATCAAAGTTTAGCTGCCAGGTAATCACCGTAATGGTTGTACCCTCATGACCCCCGGTTTATGTGCTATGTCACGACATGACCCTTTAAGTGCTTTTACTACAGAGTTTTAGCAGGAATCATGTATAGCAAGTACGTTTCTAACTTGCTTCAACAATCATATAGTATTTTTTCATGGGTTCGTCTTGCTCCCAGTTTCCATTGAAACCGCTTGGTATAAAAAAACAGTCACCCTGTATAAATTTCTCTTTGTTTCCATCTTCTTCAACAATGGTGCAAGACCCTTCAATGACAACCATAAATTCATTGCACGGATAGTTAACCAGTTTTTCCTTGTAGGGTTTAGCCTCCCAGACGCCAACGCGCACTCGGCTGCCTTCTAACAGGTCTTTACTGAAAACCTCATGGGTTCGATCTCTTGCATCACCAGAAATTATTCCCTCGTGTGTCATATCGTTCCACATACCCATGCCCGCTATGGGAGAGCCGTTTGGGTGCATGCGGATTACTCTGAGTATATTACTCACTAAAAACATCTCCGATTTAGTTGAAGCGTCTTGATGAAAACGGGGTCAGATCGTAGTTCGAATTCCCTTTTGAAATTAGATCAGAAACCGTTCGGCCAACGATTGGCCCAAAACCAAATCCATTCCCGCTCAAGCCTGCAGCTATGACAAGCCCCGACGGGTTTATCGGCATATCGATAACCGGTAATTCATCTGGCATGTAATCAATGTATCCTGCCCAGGCCTGCTCAAAATTGATTGCACCGGCTTCTGGATATTCGTCCAAGAATAATTTCCCTGCTTTGGTTAAACCGTTCCAATCCGGTGGTGGATCGAGGGTGCGATGAGTGGTGTAGTTGGAATACTCTCCACGAATACTCTGTGCAAGTGGTTTACCTAAGCGAAAGCGTAGCAGTTTCCAGTTTTTACGTGCGAGTGGTAGATACTTATAACCGTGCAGCAAACTATCCAGCATAATATCGTGAAACCCATCTTCCGATACGGCTATGTTTACCCGGCCGTCCAATCGTTGGCGATACGCAGCTGCTCCCCATACGACAAGTTTACGCATGTCGATTGATAGCGGTTGAGTCCTCGCAACTGAACCCCTGATCCAAAGCGAAGGGTGTTTTACGTTTAAAGAGTTAGCCAGCCGGCTTGTCCAAACGCCTGAGGCTAGTACAACTGCTTCGGATTTTAAGAATCCACCCTCTGTTTCCACTCCGGAAACCGCGCCATTTTTCGTTTCAACTTCCATCGCAGCGCAATACTCAAATACGTCTGCCCCGTTACGCCGTGCGGCGCGTGCCAGCGCAGGAGCCGCCTTCTCAGGTTCTGCACATCCATCCAATGGGTTGAACATGGCCCCAATGCAGTTTTGTCCGCGATAGTGTGGAAGGGTTTTATAAATTTCTGTTTTGTTTAAGATCTTCGAGGGAATGCCGAATTCTTTTGCTGTAGGAATTAGCGTTTCCAGTTGCTCAAGATGTTGCTGGTCGTAGGCCATCAGCATCTGACCATGCTGCCTCCAATCAACCGTTTCTCCCAACTCTGATTCCAGGTTCCGCCATATATCAATGCAATCAAGCATCAGTGGAATTTCTGCCCGGTCGCGGCCTTGAACACGAACCGACCCCCAATTCCGGCTGGATTGTTCTCCCGCGATTCGCCCTTTCTCTAGCAGTGCAACTCGTTTACCGGATTTGGTCAAATAGTAAGCAGCGCTTGCTCCTACAATTCCGCCACCGATAATTATGGCATCGTAGCTGTTCGTCATTTAATGCGGTTTTGAGTCTTGGAGTGATAAGGACAATTTACCTATACCAAATAAACCAGGCATTTGGAACAAGACAATCGTGCATGTTGATCAGTTTGGGATTGATATGACTACGGATGCCGCGCTGAAAAATAAATGGCAGTCGGGTCTTGCATTAGCACAAAGACCGCCACCATCAACAACAATGTAGTACTGCAAGGCCTGACCCACATCCTTTGTGCGATGAATCCATCACACTTATATTCGCTGCTCGCAGTCCTGGAGAATGAACAACCCTGACAACTAATCCAATCTAAATTCACCGATATATTGAGTTCCATTTTTCACATAGATACCCATATGGATAAACACTTCGTTTTTTTCGAACACGCCACGCCAAACATGTCTGATTGCAGCGGGGTATTTCTCAACAGGTTCATTGAATACACCATCGATAGAGCCCAGATATACTCGATTAACGTAGGCCCCCCAATCTTCGATTAATTCATTGTGGCTTCTTAAGAAATCCTTCTCTGTAATCTCTTGAAGCATTTCCTCATCCATATTTTTAGTAAATTTTGCGTAAGCCTGATTTAGATGTGCATCGATTATTTCGTCCAGATACTGTTCGGCAAGTTGTAGCTGTTTGCTGATATCGGCTGTATGTGTATTCCAATCAGGATAGCCTTCAAGTTTCGAAATGACTTCAAGGGATTCTGAGTGTTTGAGTTGAATGGTGTGACCATCAAGCAGAGCGCGTAATTTGGTTGCGCTAGCCTTTATTTCGTCTGTAGATTTCATTGGATTCAACCTCTGTAGATGTGGGTCTGATTCTGGTGCTCGCATTGCCAGTGACCCGTTAGCCACAAAGCCGAAAAATTGATTGGACACACATTCACCGAACCCTGTTGGTTGCGAGCGGCAGGTTGTGTTGACCTTATAGTGCGACCACTAAATAACGGTACGGAGTACCTCTGATAAAACTACCTGAAATTGAACCCGCAAACATATTGAACACCGTTCGTCGGATAGATTCCCAGAGTGATAAACACCTCGTGGTTTTCGAAAACGACCCGCCAGATGTGCCTGATTTTTCCTGGGTATGTATCCGGGGATTCAGAACTATTGATGGCGCCCAAATATTTTCGAGTAACGTAGGGGCCTAAATCCTCACGCAAATAACCAATAGATCTTATAAACTGCTTTTCTTTAAAATGTTCCAGGAGTCCTTCATGCATGCGACTGACAAATTTTTCGTAGTTTAACTTCGCTTTAGCATCGAGCATTTCATCAAGATACTGTTCGGCGATACGTTGTTGTTCACTGATATCGGCTGTGTGCGTGTTCCACTGTGAAGAGCCTTCGAGTTTTGAAACGATGTCAAGTGAGTCAGAGTGTTTGAGATCGTGTCTCAGGCCACCCAAGACATCGCACAGTTTGATTGCACGAGCATTTACTGCGTCTGTAGATTTCATTGATTTCAACCTTTGCAGGTGCGGGTGTTTTCTGGTGCTCGCATTGCCAGTGACCCGCTAGCCACAAAGCTGAATTTTAGGCTGGATACACATTCACCGAACCCCAAGGGTTGCGAGCGGCAGGTTGTGTCGACCTATGAATAAGCTACTAGTTTGTCGCCCGGTTGTCAAACAAGTAACGGATTGGGTTGCCGGTGTGTATTCTAGTCATGGGTCCAATTAGTTCGAGGATTTCAAATCCCAAGTGCAACAGAATGATTTACGTAGAAAGCTGTTTCTTTAGAAATATGTAACCAGGAGGTATCATTCTGTCGAGTAGTATCAAAATGGCAAACATGGAACTGTTCGCTAAAATAACTTAAGGGAAGAAACATGCTTGAAATTACCAAACCGGTTAACGAATTTATCACCGATATATACGCTACCATTGTTGATGCCGAACGATGGCAGGAAGTACTGAATCACACAGCATGGATCGCCGGGGCAAAAGCTGCGAATATTTGCCTGGTTGATCATATGGCCGAAGAGTTAAACTCCCAGTTTATGTGCACAGAAACCGAACGTTTCTACCCGGTGTACATGGGCAGCCCGCATATGGAGATAGAGCTCAAGGCGGTCGCCAGATTGCCCTGCGTTCAAACCAGTGTGGGATTTTATAAGACAAGTGAGTATATAAAAAAAGCCAATACTACGTTTCCGGACGATCCCATTGATCTCACCGAATCCGAAAGCTGGTTGCTCGATGAGTGGTCTGTATCTGCGCGCTACCTCTGCAGACTCAACATTCAGCCAAACTATCTGGATATGCATACGCTTTTTTTTGAAGATCAATCAGACTCGGCTAGTGAGAGAGGGATAAAGAAGGTTGAACTACTCACCCCCCATCTTGCCAAGGCGGTAGAGCTGTCCCGACCATTTTTGCTATTGAAAAGCCGGTTTCAGGCAACCCTTGATGTACTGGATCGATTCCACTTAGGTGTATTCATCGTTTCTTCGAGTGCTGCTTTAGTTATGAAAAATGTTGCGGCAGATCGAATATTGGATTCGGCGGATGCAATATCACTAAGTGCCAGCGGTGGTTTAAGATCTGATCTCACCATGGAGTCTTCCAGACTGGATAAAGTTATTCAGTCTGCTCTGAAAAAGCAATCGGACGGGATATTCACGCAATCCACAGAGCTGGTATTGGATCGCCGATCATCCAGGAGCCCCTATCTCGTCGAAATCACCCCGCTCTTCGAGCCGACAGTCATTGGCCCAATCACTGGATTGATGGTTATCGTTATAGATCCTGATAACCGAAAAATTGTAAGTACTAAAGGCATGAGAACGATTTATGGACTCAGCAAGGCAGAGGACAGCGTGTGTCAGTTACTAGTAGAGGGGCATACAGCGGCAGAAATCGCGGAAATAAGAAACGTGTCTCCGGTCACGGTCAAAAATCAAATCAATGCGGTACTTTCAAAAACTGATAGCCGTAACAGGAGCGAGCTGATCAGGCAGGCTTTGTCGATCAATTTACCCGTCGATAACAGCAGCACTTCCGCATAGCAATAGTAAGGATTAGAAAATTCGCTATACCGACAATTAGATCGGTAGATTTGGATGCTAAAAATTATGATCCGTTCGGATCATGTACGACTAATTTTGATTGGTTACAGTGTGCTCGATCTATATGGACCGCCCTGCCGGATGCCGGGCTGCAGTCAACAAGGAAGAGCAAGCACATGGCACCTCTTGATGCACTGGCATACTGTGTTGTACTGGCAGGCCTTACTATTAGCCCCGGGCCACTAACTGCAATCTTGGTCGCCAGAACCTTTGCTGATGATCGGCCCGGTGCCTATGCCTTCAGCTTTGGCATTGCACTGGGGGATACGCTAATCATACTGTTAATATGCTTAGGGCTGGGTGTCTGGATTCAGTCTTTTCCGGCGATTTTCAGTATCAGTAAGGGATTCGCGCTGGTGTTCATACTGTGGATAGCTTTTCAGATGCTGAACCGCAAAAGCGCGTACCAGGAACCTTCAGAAGTCAGTAATTCAACACTTGTCAGCAGCGTAGTTGCAGGCATGCTAATGTGCGCCGTTTCCCCTCAAACACTCTTACTTTATCTGTTTCTTTTGCCGCGAGTAATTGATCTGAGTGATTTTAGCCTCACATCACTGATCGGTTTACTGTTTGCAACTTATCTGACGTTAACGCTCAGCTTGTTCACTATAGTTTATTTTGCCGACAAAATCCGACCCTGGATTTTATCCAGTGTGGTCTCCCCCGTAATGGATCGTGTACTGGCTGGTACGGTCGCTTTGTCAGGCGTATTGATAATAATGTGACCCAGCTGCAAAGGAATGCGAAAGAACAATGGAATTGTTGATCAGGTTTTTTAGTAACGAACATTTTTATAATGTGATTGGAATGTTAGGAGCAGGGCTTTATATAGGCAGTTACGGCGCAGTGCAGTTTGGAAAGCTCGATGGTAATTCCATTCACTATTGCGTGTGGAATGGAACTGCTGCCAGTTTGGTTTTGGTCAGCCTTTACCATGATTTTAATCTGTCCGCCGCTACGATTCAGATTGTGTGGGTAGCAGTCAGCATTTATGGGGCATTGAAATACTGGAAAAACAAAAGGGATAGCCTGGTTGTCTGGCCGTTTAAGGAATGACTAACCATGGTTCAACGGAACTAAGGTATTGTCAATTGTATTCACGAACTGGGTGGCTTGCCAAATATTCCCCCTGGGAAGGCTAAGCCAGAAAGCGAAGAGGCTGACGTGGGCGAAG
>JAVCKV010287425.1:0-14607 GCA_032274145.1 Herpochondria borealis
TCCCAGAAGTGTCTTGGGACGATTGCTTGGCGCACCGCACTTATTCGTGACACGATTGTTACACGACAGCCAACAGTCCGCAAGAACACCTGCAGGTCCTTTCAAAGATGCCTGCAAACATTTCTTCAAGAGATCATACAGCCAGCGGAACAAGGGAAGCAAGTTCATTTCAATGTCAAGCATGACCTTGCAGCTACACGTGTAGTCGCATCAATTGGAATTTTCTGAGTTGTGTTTAAGGCCGGATGTACCACACTTGGCACGAAGGAAGCAACCTGAAAAGTGAACGACTTGTCTTCTTCGGTATGCAATCAATGTCTAGAACGTTTCACCACCCAACGGATTCGGGATGGCGCGATCTGGAACGGGAGCGGTTGAAGCAACACTGAACTGCTTGGGAACTTCATCCGATTTCATGGGTCGAGACTTGGGAGTGTGTGTGTGCTCTACTTTAGGTCTACGAATTCGCGGCCAAGAATATGCCAGAGTTCACCAGCCGACCCTTGAACGACTTCTTCGAGTTTAGTGACCACTATTATGATTTTGACTTCCTAGCGCCCATTCGGAAATGTCACCACGTTTCACCTCAAGATGATTCGTTCGACTCAAACAAATTCACGAATCAACCCATCACAGCCATCAATCATCCTCTGCTGGACCACAATGGCTAGACGAGCTGTACAACATGCACCAGATATCGAAGATTCCAGACATTTAAACGGTATACAACATAGACCTTCTCAGTTCATATTAGAAGGAGGCTGGAGAAGTGGTGATGGCGACGCTGGCTCGGGCCCTCACCTTGATCAGTATGAGGGGCTACTGCGCTCCATGCTGGAGGGCGAAAGGGAAAGGAGAGCATACTTGGAGCATGACGGACGGACGCAGATGAACTATGCGAAATCAAACGATGGCTGGTTTTGGAGTCTCTGTGTTTGGGAAGGGCGTGCTTTTGATAGAATCATGTGGCCATGGTTCTTTCTAACGGTGAATGCTACGCTCTGGACGGTGCTTGCTGAAATGAACATTATAAAATACGGAGCGGGAGCTAACGCTAGTGGTTGGGAGACTTTCTACGTTGCTATCCTCAACACATCTCTGGCTTTTCTACTTGTTTTTCGCCTAAATCGAGCTGCAGAAAGGTTCTGGCTAGCTCGCCAGAACTGGGGAGTGGTTGTTGGTTTAGGCCGACACTTCTGCAGCGGAGTGATCACACACGGCAAGCACGACCCGCAACAGCGAGACGAAGCCGTCAAGTGGACAGCAGCCTTTGCTGTTGCCTCGATGCAATTCATGAGGGGCTATTCAGAGTGCCCAGCAGCTGCGCTTCTTGGAATCCTTACTGCAGAGGAGACCGTACGTCTACACCAGGCCCCTCATCCTCCTCTTTACGCATCCTGCCAAATTAGAAGTGCTCTGCAGGAGTTGTTCTGTATTACGTCGGACACACCACCCACTCTAGCTCACCTGTATGCTCAGCAGTTGCAGATTTTGGAAACCAGTTTGAACGGTATGATGGACAATGAGGGCGCCATGGAGCGAATCCGGTCTACCCCACTGCCCTTGGTGTACGTAACACATTTGCGAACATTTCTACTCTTGTTCTTGCTGACGATGCCCTATATTTGGGAGTATGCTTGGGGTTGGTCTACAATCCCCATCGTGGCGGTGTCGTCCTATGCTTTGCTGGGGCTTGAGGGAGCAAGTCAGGAAGTTGAATCTCCTTTTGAGCATGACCGACCGAATCACCTAAACATGGATGCGTACTGTCTACTGATCCTGAGCAACATACAGCAAATGCTGCAGCATTCTGCAGATCGTGAGATTGAGAAGCGACTCAACAGTGATGAGGAGTCGAAGACTTCTGATGGCGTCCGTGAAGCCAGTGACCCTCCTCCTTCTTAGTTCCACACCACGAGTCCAATGAAAACCCCTACCTAGCACAGTTCAGGTATCAACCTGATATGATACCCATAGAAACGTTCACGGAAGAGCGTATCCGAAACCGGTGCATCTTGCGCGCTCTGGGTATTGCGTTGAAGTTGCCAAAAGACGTGTATCATGCCTTGTGCTGCTACAAGTTCCCGTGACTTCTACAGGACAAGTCTTGCTGATACAAGCCTCAAACCATTCCCACGACAGGGTGCCTTCCTTTGATGATGGCGTTAATGGGAAACGACGTAGCACTCGCCATCTCATCTGCGCGTTACTATTCAGACAGAAGCGCTCTATACTTATTTGAGTTACCACAATATTCTGTCTTACAATATGTTTTGAGTTAGTTACAGTAGTGTTCTCGATTGATCAGGCGTTGTCCGTCGTGTGTATTCTCAAGCGTCCTTTCGGATCAGCACCGTCCAATCGTTGCTGGCGTTATTGGGTGGAGAACCGATCGCACGGCCTCCTCCAGAATGCGAAAATGTTAGCGTGCTGCCCAAGGACCCACCGTTGCGAGGATCAAACCATCCCATTGTGTATACTCCATTTGGTAAGGTAATGGAGGTAGAGACATTGCCGCTCCTCAGATAAACCAAGTATACATCGTCATTCGCCAAACACCAAGGCGAGTTAGACCCGCCAGCAGATGAGAGCAAGTCGTTTTGATTTGCCATAGTTTGAAACGTCGTGAAACCCAACAACAAGAAGGAGCTCCGACTCACGTATTGTCATCAGCGCGCGTGTGTTGAATTTATGGTTGATCTCGTTGATCTCCTGTACGAGGAAACTATACATCTCTTCACGGTAAGCATGGAACTTTTGTGACGAATGCAATCTACTCATGATTATTTCGTCCTGGGATGGAGGCATCTTGGGGTCGACAAGATGGGCTGTGTCGTGGTTTTGGTTTGAAGCGCTGAAAGGCAGGTTGTGGGGAGTGCATGTTCTTTCGTCTTGCTAACCATGACCAGCACCAACAAACGACGCAGCAGAACGACAACGAGTGAAAAACACACGAAGCAACGCCTGAAAACACCAAGTTCCACTGCTCTCAAGATAAATAGACTTCTGAACCTTGCGTATAGTATACTGTAGAACTTCACACGAAAGAGTGCGCGTAATGAAGATCACGTTGAGATGAGGAGCAAGATGCCTGTTCGCTGAAATGAATGCTATGTGTTTGTGTGTGCCCCATGTGGTCCTCAGGTAGAGTTCTGAGAAGCGAGAACGGACTGTGTGGACACTAGTTATCAGCCAAATTAGCATTGTACGATCCGAATTGGTGTCGTCTCCGACAAAAATAATTGACACGTGTATGATGAGGATCCCGATTATCCCAGTGCGTAGTGCGTCCGTAGACTACACACAGTAACAGTAGTTGATTCAGCGCTCTACTGTATTGCTATGTACAGCCAAGCAGTTCATCGCACATTCAACGTACAGTATATCGCGAAGTCCAGCATAGAACACGGCGAAGTTCGCTGTTGATCCAACTCGGGAACGGTGTTGTTATTGTTGTGCGTTGCAACTCCAATAGACTTCTATCTTACTTCACTTCATCCTATTACTCCCACAGTCGTTCAATCCCTGCTAATCAGGTAGAGATGACGAACGTGCGCTGGGAAATGGTGTCAGAAACAACTAGCCTACTTGATCTACAAGAAGAAGATCAGCTTCTTACAGATGAACTAGCCTCGTCCGTGGGCTTGTCGGCCCATCGTTTGCCAGAGTCCCTCCAGGAAGCTGACATTGCAGAGAAAGTGTTGTCAGATGAGGTGGAAAAGCTGTCAATCACAGAACATGAAAAAATCATATTCGATGTCCTCGGCTTTGGTTCTTCATCAGGCAACAGTTCTTTTGCAGCAGAAACCAAAAGCGATTCAGAGGTAACGATGAGTAGAACCAAACTAGAGGAACTAGAACAAGAACTGCAAAAGATTCGTGACAAACCAGATTACGAACGTGCCTATCAACTGAACCCAGACTTCTGTCGAAACCGCTTGTTTCGTTCCATGTTTCTGCACGTTGAGGACGGGAATGCAAAGACCGCAGCTTGTGAAACATTTTCAACTAAAAGCACAGCTCTTTGGAAATGGACCTATCATGGGCCGCAAGGTGATTCTGTCGGATTTGTCCCAAAAAGACATGCTGGCGTTGGAATCTGGAGCGGTGCAGGTTCTACCCACACGGGATGTAGCAGGTCGAACCATAGTTTTTATTGCGCACATGCTCAAACCAACGGAAGTGACAATGGACAACTGCGTAAGTACGCTGTAGTGGCATCGATATATATATATATACAGACAGTGGGTACGACAAACACATGAGCTAATGTTTGCTTCTTGCTATTCTCTGTCAAATTCTCAGTTGAGAGCAAGGTGGTATATGTACAATACGTTGGAGAAGCAGTGGTCTGAACCCGGAGTTGTTGGAATAGTGTACAACGTGGGAAGTTCCGCTCGACTGGAACCCTTCGAGCATGTTCAAACCATCAGGCAGTTTCGAGCCACCATGCCCATTAAGTGTGACGGAGTTCACTATTGCTGTGACAACCCCCAGCTACGACCCTTCGCGACCGGTGTGCGTCTGTTCCAGGGCAAGAAAGAGCGTATCCGGTGGCGTACTCATTTCGGAAGCTATGCTGACATTCAGTTCAAGCTACAGACGCATGGAATACCCACGGAAGGTTTGCCTCTCTCGTCAGATGGCACCGTGACTACCAAAGGGCACAAAGAATGGTTGCAACTCCGTCGACAGAAGGAAGAAGGAAATAGTGGTTCAGAAACAACTGGTTCTGCAATTTATACTCCCCGTCGATTTGATGTTCTCTTTGGAAGGACCAAGAAAACGCGAGAACACACTGGCAATTTGAGAGCCGAACACATTATGGAGATGCACAGCGCGAAATACGAATTAGCAGGAAAGTTTGAGAAGACAGCCATTGCGGAACGAATCGTTCACGCAATTCACGAGTCTCACGGTCGCTTCCTACGGTGGGAGAACGGTGATGGATGGGTAGAGGTGGACGATGAAGTCGCAAGAAACAAAATCTCACACTGCTTTCGAAACAAACGAAGCAAGGAGAGCAAAAACATCGTTGATAAGAAAGAATGCGATCGAAAAGAGTACTTGTCTAACTCTGACGAGGTAGACTGGGATCTGTTTTGCAATTTTAGAGTCTCGCAATATACAAAAAAAACTTCAAGATTGGCACTGTTAGATCGAAATCAAACACAGTGTACAACAAAGCCCCGATCCGAATTGCAAGCAAACTCCGTGCAATATTGGAGTTTCACATGATCGTGCAGACCAGAATTTGAAATATGGAGTCGAATGAATTACGCGCCACCGTGCAAGCACGAGCACCAGTACTATTCGTACTGGTGTTGAACCCATGCGGCGGGAAGCCACGCGATAACGAGGACCCGCCCTGAAGGATCGAGTGTCGCGGCAACGCCGCACTTCGCCCC
The DNA here is from genome assembly GCA_032274145.1 of Herpochondria borealis. Lineage (NCBI taxonomy): Eukaryota > Rhodophyta > Florideophyceae > Ceramiales > Ceramiaceae > Herpochondria > Herpochondria borealis. The sequence continues at coordinate 5,409 of JAVCKV010287425.1, forward strand.
CCGGTGCGCATGATCGCGTCAGCTGGATGATGGATGGGCTCACGTTGCAACTTTTGCAGATAAATTGACCTGTCTTGCACACCCCAGGTCAATGCGTTTGTGATGGACACTCACTCTAGAGGTGACACTTTGTGCTGGAGTGCAGGACGGAATGATGTTCGTCGATGATTTTAATTGCGTGTCACTCATCATAACCAAGAACAAACTATACAATGCCAAGTGCGGCGTGTCTCCAGCAAGAGGCGTCAGCGTTGAAGACTCTCCCGACTTGGTGAACACGAATGAGCTGTATCATTATGAAAATGCTGCCTACATCGCGGTCGGAAGTGGCCATTGCTATATTTCACTAAGTTTCGCAACTGATCGTCGCCCTTTGGTCTCCGCGCTGTTCAATGGTTGTAGGCCTGAGGGTCAGGTTGATATTTGACTCTACGCTGGTTCTTATTCAGACCAGCAGCGAGATTGCATGGTGTACTTTGTTTTTAAGTAAGAGCAGCATACACATTTCTTCGTATTCGGATGGATGACTCCCAGTTTGTTTCATCATTGCTGGTAATTAGTACAATCAGTGCGGCTATAACGAGCCTCAATGTTGGAAATGTCAAGGAATACTAGCTAGCTTCCTGGGCGATACTTGACTAGACTGGGCCTCGTCTACTCCGAGCGATGGTGTGTTGTGGGCAAGAGCAATACATGCCGCATGCTTTGTCCACCAAGAACACTCGGACTTGACAACAACCGCTATGCATCGTCGCTTGTTTGTGCGTCGTAGACATGTACAGCAGAACGATGAGCCCTACCAGTAGCAGTGGGTACCGGCCCCTAGCAATAGGCCAGCAGTTCCGAACCGACAAATCCTTCTTCTTGCTTCCGGACATGCTGCACTAAGATAGTGACATCCGCTTCTCACGACCAGAAAAGCTGCTAGAACTGGTCGTCACAAGGAAGCTAGGTCATAGTCGGATATTCACAAGCTATGACAAACCCAAGACGTTACTGGTACTGTAGTTTCGTTTGAAATTGCACGAGCATGTCTTGTTTCGCCTCCAGTATACGACTAGCAGGGCATGTCGAGCGCCGTTGACTTCATGACGGTATCGCCGGAGTTGCGCCCTGGGGCAGATCAAAAGACAGCATGTGAGCTCTGGCCCACTTCCCAATGGTAGTCGAGACAGAGCTTCTACTAGAGTCGGTGCAACCCTGTAACGTCGTGCCGTGGGAACCTACAAGCAAGGAAGGAACCGAGCAAGGAGCCGAGCAAGGAGTCGAGCAAGGAGCCGAGCAAAGAGCCGAGCATATTGCCATTGGCTATTCCAAGTCGAACCTAGTAGCGAAGTTGGTGGTCTGGGTCGTCAGTTGTAATGTAGTGCTGGGATATATGAGCAGTTCTGCTAATCACGTGAATCTATCGATGTCTCTTCATGCATGTGCAGGATGGAACGATCGTCGGTCAAGTAAAATATCTGTAACCCGATTGCGTGGTACTCCCGAGCCCAGTTACTGGCGAAAGAAGGCTCGTATCATTGTCGTAACCGTTCCGATGCTATGCGCCATCACTGAACGGCTGAAGCAATGAGTATACTTCTCGCATCAAGCGAACTGATCGTTTTATGTGTCTACGTGTAAGATAGAACGATCGTCAACCACTATAGCTATACAGTATGATACATTCTAGCGCGGCGGCCTCCAGCGAAGAAGACTCTTAGAATAGTGCTACCTAAGTCGATCATCTTGCAACGCCAAGGTGTAAAACCTCTAGAGCAAGGAGTCGAGCCTCCTGTCGCCCTTGTTCTATGTCATGCCGAAGCTGATGCACTACACTGTCATCTCAGTGTACCTAGTTGCCAAGACTATAGTCTTGCGACATCTCTCTCACCTCTACAATCTAGTCTATGCTATCCAGCACTCTTGCTTGCGAAAAATCGCCCAGCTCCCTCGTTCCACCAGAACGTCGACTAGCCAACTAGCTACTGGCCAATATTTATACGCAACCATCAACCCAGCTGCCTCAAAAGTATATTACCTTCCAGCTCAGCTGTTCCCGACTCGACCTTCCGCCAGCAGCCAACGCCCCTCGGTATCTACCAGAATCTGACAGTCTCGTGGCAACAAAATGGAAGGCACGCTTTTAGGACTGCAACAAGTCACTATATGTCGTAAGGGCCTCGTCTGCCAACATGGTTACAAAGCTTCGAAATCCGCCGTATTCTGTGAAAGAAGGAACAAATTTCGCACATAGTTTGCCAACTCAGGGTCCATACTCGCTGTCATCCAGTTATTCGACGGTTCTAGGGTGGAATACATAAGTGGTAGAGAGGGGGCTTGTTTCGCCGGAACACTGCTGCTGTTCAATCCGGCCACTGTCTTTTTCGTGCTGCTGTATTGTGATTGGAGACACTTTACCCGACCTCGCACGGCGTCACGAAAGGCATGACCGGCCTTCTTTTGCCCCTGTCGGAGTCCTCCGTCCCTCCATGCCTTGCTGCTGTTGTTGTTGTCACCCTTCATGCGTACTAGAAACCTGCCTCCTCTTGCAACAACGGCTCTGGCTACCAGCATTACCACTTCGCCCTTTTGCTTCTTTGTCCCTGCCGTTTTGTAGCTGGAGGCATACTGGACAATCAGGTGCCGAAAATAATAATTACCGCGATGGCGGAAGGAATTCTTGCCTCTTCCACAAAGGACGTCGTTTAGTTCTGGTTGATCAACAGCCACTGGTGCTGTTGTTGATACTTCGTCTTTATTGGTAGTAGAAGAAGTATTAGTAGTACCTGCTGCTGATTTGGATATCTTGGGCGCCATGGTGATAGATGGATTTTATTGCTGCTGGTGTTTGGTCGCTATTAATTAAATCTGGAGCTGATTTTATGGGACGGCGACGGCTTTAATCTGTGTTGTAGCACGGGAATTTCAGATTGACCGCACACTCTACTAGAGTATCGGTACTGATATAATCGGAATAAGATGCGACATATACATGTATACATCCGACTTTTTGTCATAAGTGCCGCTGCATTTATAGAGCGATGCAAGACTGTCAGCCCGAACTGTTATGGACAAGGTTGAACTCGAGCAACCATTCACGTGCAATATCAACAATGGACATTTTGTGCTGCCTAGGGTTTCACGATTAGATGCACTTGGTAGCATCTAGAGCGGGAGATGCATCCTCTTTATCATCAACAGTACTGTAGGCTTTGGTGTGGATCTAACGTGGCGTGGTTCGCTTGACAGCGTATAAGATTCAGGAATTATTATACTTAGCCAAGGTTATGTTACCGGTTTGAACAATCATGTTGTACTTTCATGAGAAGGCGTCATCAGTCAGCGGCGCGTGGATATACATGTAGAACACCGACCAAAGGGCTAGAGTATTACCAACGGTGGTGGGTGATCAACTAGCAGAGATTCAACTAAAAATGTCCACCAAGATGGGGAAGACTTATCTTAGACCCACGACTCGCGTGCTCCGGTAAGAGAACGTGTCGTTTTCGTGCCCTATGGCTTTTCTTCTGGCGAGGTTCCGAACAATACTACCAACTCGGATCACGATCGAGAAAGAGGTAGAGGAACCGAAGGGCTTTTATAAGCCTTCAAGTTGGAATAGTGAACCCAAGCAGTCTTGTCTCCGTCCGAACTTCTTCGAACCGGCCGAGTGCTGTCTTTGAAAACCAAGAGTCTGTGCCTATCGTCCTCGTGCGAACTTAGGGCTGTCCGACCAAGCGCTTTCACGGCTACCTGTTTAGGAGGATGGTCTCGTTGCCGCAAACCCACCGCAAGTAAGTACTCCTCCTCCTGTCTACGATGATCTATTCGAGTTTAGTTTGCTAGACCGGCCCACTTCGACGCATCGCTCAACGCTCGTTCGCTGCATCTCACTCAAGTCTGTCTCGCCAGAAGAAATAGTTTGATAATGTGAGCTTCCGGTCTCGTTGTTGCCCTCTTGTTGGTTGCACCGGATGATTGGTCCGGGGCGGCTCCTCTCCCGCTGACAAGATCGTCTGTCTGAACCACCGCGTGGTCGCTCACGTTGTCGGCAAGCCGGTCAGAGACATCATCTGTTGGAACCACCACGTGGTCGCTCGCGTCGTCGGAAAGCCCGTTCGAGGCGCTCAACATTGCGTGTGGTCGAATGATTGCAATATACTACTACAGAAGTCTTGAGCGGCTCTTTACTGTGATCGAGCCACAGGGGCGGTTCTGCCCAGCCACCACTCACCCGACACCCTAACCGCCCACTCAGTGTGGAGCCAAGAAGATTCCTCATCCAATCAGATCAATGGTTGCACTTCTGACTGCCCTATGATTTCGTCGATCAGCTTCTCTCTAAGTTGCTCAATCAACCGATTCTCCCGTCTCTGCACAGCGGATCTCCGCCGAGGACTGGTCGCGGTGGAAACGACCCGTCAGACGACTAGGAGCATCTGGAAGTTTAGGTCGTTGACTAAGTACCAAGCTCTGAGATTGTCGATCACACCACAGAGGTCCCCCCTAACATCGTCGTAAACAAAAGACTGCAGAGCTATGGGAGCGAGTGGCTGGTGGCTTTCATGCTGCCTGTGAGGAGGACATGAGCGAAGTGGTTGTTTGCTGCCAGAACCGAGGCAAGACCTACAACCAAGTGCTACTAATTGGTCCAACAACTCGTACTATGCTACGGCGACCAATGGGTTGATGTATAGAAGCAGCCATCACTCGAAGATCCACCGGCGGCTTCGATCTGTCGGCGGGCAGCAGCAACAACACACCCTCTCGGTTCTTCAGCGCTAGGGAGATGTAGCTAATGAAGAAGCACTTGTGCAGTTATATTTTAGACCAGTGGACTTTGGTGTCCAGAAGTATTAAGCTCGGGTGGTATGGTGGATTGTTGTGAGGCTCAACTATAAAATAGCAAGATCCTTGCTGGGCACCCACTAAAAAGTTGTGTATTTGCGTGGGAACCATTGTCTCTAGAGAGATCTAGCAAACTGTTTGTCGTTCGGGAACCAAACAAAAACGGTGCCTGGGTATCATTCAAAATATCAAATCATACCGAGTGCAATTGCCCCGACCCAGCAATGCAGTTTGAGAGAACACTCTGGTGATGGGCGTCTTTCACCAGGAGAAGCTCATAGTGCACATGTCACACTATAAAGTCACAACCACTTGCTGTTGTAAAGTTACAATTCAGTCTCTTCCTTAGCCCATTACAAGAGTCAATACCTACTTGATCACTTCATAGACTGCAGGTCATCAATGGCAGAGTGATGAGGCAGTAGTAGCAAAGAGTTGGCAGTCACAGGTGGCATGCGGTGGTTCTTGCCCTACAAGTATCTCCAATTCTATCTGTGTATTCTTGGTTGTACGAGATTGTACCAGGTGGCCATGTTTCTGATACATGGCAACGACCCCCTAGGCTTTTGTTTGAAAGGAGTTCTAGAGATAAGGGAATGATTGTACTCGGAGTCGACTTGTCAGGACATGATGAAGCTATGTAATCCAGGAAGCTGCAATGTGAGCTGAAAGTTCTTGCCATTGAGGCAGTTCTTGTCCCCAACCTATACCTCTGTATGAGAACCAAATAGTGCACGAACCAATCCATCACACTCATAGAACGCGTGTCTTTTCAGAAGCAGGAACTATTTTTCCAGCACGGTATCGTTGAGACAGTTATGTAGACGTTATATTTGAATTTTTCACTTGGGATTGATTTCTGCCCCTTCGATCACATTCCCAACGGACGACCATGTTGACGAAAAGCCTGTTCTTTGCTTCTCTTTGCATCGGCTGCACCTCTTCGTTTGTCGTGCTACCCACCACTCATCGCAGTAGATGTGTTGCCCAGCAGTGCTCACCGTATTCGAAGAGTGCTGCTATTAGCGAGCTTGGCCTATCATTAAAAGACGACGATCAGCGGGAGGATGACACACTTCCTCCTGCGCTGATTGTCGCGGTGGTTCTCGTTCTACTGGCACAACTCAGTGATGTCAGTCAATATCCAATGCGAGAGTTTGACATTGACACCTTTTTAGCTCTCAAGGGAATGGTCGATGCTGATTCGGCTACGAATTTAGGTGGTCTCGCGAATCCTAGTGAACAGCTTGTGGATGCTCTAATTGGTCGGCCTTGAGCTTGACGATACAAACCTTGAGATGCTTTCGATGAGACACCGCTCTTGTTGGGTAGGATTGCTAATCATCTTGAATGAAGACTACGCGGAGTACAGCCATATCAGTGTCTGCTGAAGCCCTAAACTCAATAATTAGAGCAAGACTCGCAGTAGATAAAGCGCCCTAAAAAGTAAGAAGTTTGAACCGTTTTTCTATTCTACGACATCTTCCGACCGAATAGCCCATCTCAGTTTACAACAGGAGCTTCGGGGGTTGTTTCGTCTCTCGGCAGCCGTCGGACGATCGACGCGTCGCGACCAACTGCTGTAAATTCCACTCTTGAACCCAGCTTTGAGAGCCTTCTTGACGCGACGATCCTCTCCACTGTGAAAGGTGAGAAAGACGGCTCGCCCACCCGGTGCCAAGACAGAGGGCAAGTCTTGCAAGAGCTGTTCCAAGACGAGGAATTCACCATTGAGTTCAATCCGCAGTGCTTGCATGACACGAGCGACGGTACTGTCGAGTTGCTTCTTTTCCACCTTCTTTGGTTGAATGGCTTCCACCATGAGTGGTTCGACAATCTCTCGTACGCGTGTCGCTAGTTCGACGGTTGTTTCGGGTATCGTATGCTTCTTGTGCAACAATCCAAAGGCGATTTCAGTCGCATAGATCTCATCCGAATTTTCTTGCAACATGCGCTTGAGTTGCTTGGGTTTCAGTCGACATAGTAGCTCATAGGCTGTTTCGCCCTCCTTGTTGTTCATGCGCATATCCAGTGGTCCTTCTCGCTTGTAGGTGAATCCTCGATCATTGTCATCAATCTGCATGGACGAGAGACCCAAGTCAGCCAACAGCGAAGTCACCTTGCCCACTTGACCCGTCGACTCGAGGTGAGATTTCAGAGTACAAAAGTTTTGATTGACGGCAGTGAATTGAACAGAGTCGTCGTCATCATCATCAACACCAGACAGTAACTCCTCTCGTAACCGAGCCTCCGTCTTTGCAATCTCCAACGAATCTTGATCAAAGGCAATCAGTTCGCTGTTAATTGAGGCCTGATGTTGTTTCAGAGCCCTTAGTATGTGAGACGAATGCCCCCCATATCCTAATGTACAATCAACTACCAACAGTGGTTCGTCCTTCCCTACTAACAGCCCCATGTGTTGAAAACATTCCTTCAGCATGATTGGTACATGCGTGCCTGCAGGAGTCATGCCCTTGGCAAGCACTTTGGATATCGTAGCGTCGTCTCCCTCGTGCTCCTTGTACTTGTCCTTGAAGTTGCGAGGATACTTTCCCGCATACCGTACGCGCCTTGGTTTCTTCTGGATGATTGCCGCGGCGTCTTCTTGCTGAGAATCATCTACTGAATCCTTTTCTTCCAAGGATGCACTCAGCTCAGTTTTTCGTCGTTGTTTACTGCACCGAGAAGTCGATTGATTTTTCTTCGCCGGGGCTGTTGATAACGAAAAAGCGATCGTATCAGGGAGGTTCAAGCATAGCAATAGCAACCCTACGACGATCCACTGATTCTTCATCGTCACCATCATGGTCAGAAGATATTCTTTCGAAGTTATGGGCGAAGATGCAGTGGGTCAAAAGGCCTCCACGTGGAGGTAAAAGAGAAGCAGCGAAAACACGACTAAAGTAAAGTAACCCGGTGATTCTAAGAACCTTTTGACGACTTGGTCCCTCTTCTCGTCGACCCCACGCCAACAGAAATTGTATTGATTCCAATTTAAAAACGAAGACGATGATCAACATATGTTCCTGGGGTGAATCGAACGAAGCTTTTTCACCAGGGTCCTCTCTTCTTCGATTATCGATGAGTGCAGTGAATCAATCGGGTGTTTCACCACGAACGAGGGTCTGCGATGAGTGCAAAGATAAGCAAAGAAGTAGCATTTCAACATGGTCGTTGGTTCATGGTTATACGTTGGTTGACAAAAGCTATGGAAAGTAGTAGAGGGTCATTTACAAATTTCTCATCTTTTAACGCTGATATAACGTTTGTATTGAGGGTGGAGTTTCAGCACACAGGTTGCTTCAGCAAGAACATACTTGGCTTCAGCATGATTAACTGCTGGAGACGCCGGGCGAGCCCAAAATGACTGCACACATGCAAGAAGGCAAGCCCTTCGGCTGGCAACGCAGTTGTGTACTCATTGTGGATCCTGCTATATCTAACCTCTCGCAAAAGTCATCCAGCATACATAAGCCACCATCTCCAAAGTATCAACCTGAGTGCTTATTGGATCGAAACTGCAGTCGTGACCATACCTTCTATCCTGCTTTGACAGGAAGAATTGTGCACTTGCCTCCCTCTGGATGTGTGTGTTTATAGTACGAAGAATCAAAAACTCATCGTCAAGAATCAAAAAATCATCGTCATGATGCAGCACCAGTTATCCATGAGTAGCATCGATGAGAATGAGACGACGATCCTTGAAGATTGCGCCGCCGTTGCAGCAGAGTTGAATGACGTAGCGAGAGATCTGCAGGCAAAACAACAGCAGTCAGCAGCAGCACACAGACAACCTGCTCCAGTGGACTCTGCTGGTGTAGATGAACAGACAAAAGTTCAATTGGCGAAAGAAGCATCACGCGCGACTGTGCCGGGAGCAGTATCAGAACAACCATCCAGTAATAACGGTCACAAACCATCCAACGAACAGTTGGAAGGGGTTGGCAACTTGCTGCGGATACACAAGAATCGTCAAGTACAACAGAATCGTGAAGAGCATCTACCATCAGAGCTGGTCAGGAGAGCGGACGAAGAGCAGCCGTTGGATGAATTTCAAGGACGAATGAACGATTTTCGAATCGAAGAGAACCAAAGGACCCAGACAGAAGACAAAGAACTGAGGGAAAGGACGAAGAGGAGAACGAAATGGTTACTAGTGGTCTTGGTGGTAGGTACAATTATCATCGGTTCTGGGATAGGTGTTGCAGTTGGACTTGGTAAGGGAGCTGAAGATGGAGACGGTGTTGTTGCGAGTAGATTTACTTTGCCTGCACCAGTCTATAAAGTAAAATCATTTACATATACTGATGCTGTTTCTCACGGTGAAATAGTAGTTAATTCTGCAGATCCAATGGGTATTACTAAA
>JAVCKV010287536.1:0-14604 GCA_032274145.1 Herpochondria borealis
GCATTTCGACCTGCAGAAGAGTACCTAGAGCTTGGAATTAGTCTCTTGAGCCGTCGACATTGGAGAGATGAATACGCTGCCTCCTTGGCCCTATACAGTGCTAAGTGTGAGGTCGAATACGTGCTGGGTGAGTTTGACAAGGTCGATGTTATCGCGGAAGAATTGTTTCATCACGCACGGTGCTTTCACGACAAACTTCGAGCATATAATGTCAAGGTGTACGCTTTGGGATCTCGGAACCAACCGGAGGAAGCGATCACATTAGGGTTGGAAGTCCTAAAGAAACTGGGACAACCCTTTCCTAGGAAGGCTCGGGTCTTTCAGATTGTTCGGCAACTTTCTCGAACGAAGTCAATGTTACGTCGAGTATCAGATGTTGATATTACGAAGCTTCCAAGAATGGAAGATCCAGACATCTTGGCTGCTATGCGCATGCTGAATATCCTGTTTCCCTACGTCTTTTCGTGCAAGCCAGAATATTCTCCGCTCATTATCTTTCGTATGATTCAATTGACACTCACTGGGGGAATGTCGAGTATGGCTTGCGTAGGGTTTGCATCGTACGGAATGCTGAGTTGCCTTGCGTTCGGGAGTGTCGACGATGGGTACCGCTTCGGTCAACTTGGGTTATGTCTTGCTCACAAGTACAAAGCTCGAGAGTGGTATCCGCGTGTCTATACAGCGGTCTTCGGCATGATCAATACATGGAAAGAGCCATGGATACAATCGCTGCAGCCACTACATCGAGCGTATCATTTGGGCTTGGCCAGCGGAGATATGGAAATCAGCATGATCTCCGCAGCCCTGTACAGTTCCATTGCCTTTTACACAGGAAGCACACATCTGAATCGATTGAGGGGTGAAATGGAAGAGTTTCTGAGCATCATGACTGATTGCAATCAAGAGCAAACATTGATTCTTCCCACGTATCAACTTACCCTCAACTTTCTGGGTTGCAGCAACGATGATCCATCTATCTTGAGCAGCGAAGTGTTTCGTCGAGACGATGTCGTGAAGGAAGCACGGGAGACAAACAACGAGGCTGTCTTGACCAATATTTACCAAAGTGAGATGATTGCTCGCTACTATATGGGCGACTACGAAGGATGTTTCGCAGCTTGTCGAGAGCGTCGATTGCGTGCTCCCTCAGTAGAGTCATCCCTTGCCAAGAGTCTTGCTGCCTTTCTAGGTGGACTCACTGCCCTAGCGTTGGCGTCATCCACAAGTCGACGTTCTAAGCGGCACCAGTATGTTCGTGTTGCTCGAAAGGATTTGAAGCAATTGGAGAAGTTGGCAAAGCATTGCCAGCGGAATGAAAGACATCGCATATGTTTGCTACGATCGGAGTTTGCTGCACTCGCTGACCCTGATGTAGAGAAGGTTATTGAGCACTATATCAAGGCTGCAGAGTATGCCGCCTTGGAGAAGAATCTAGCGGAGGAGGCCCTGGCCTACGAGCGAGCTGGCATATTTCTGCAGCAACAACGGTCCAACAACAGTGAGTCCACCCAGTATCTCAGAAGAGCGCGCAGCTTGTTCCTCGAATGGGGTGCGAAAGCCAGGGTGGAGAAAATGTACATCGACCATGCGTCTTTGAGGGTCGAGGAGACCCGCGAAGAACTCAAGCATGCAATTCAACCACTCGTGAGTGATATGGTGGGAGATGCTTGCTCTGCTCGTTCCGACAGTTCCCCGTTGTTTCGTCCTGGCAACCCAAGCATGCAATAGTTATATCCGATTATTGCAGCTTCCATCCCATCGTTTTCATTTGCCCTCGCCAAATGAAGTGTTTCCATAATACGCTGCGACGGCGACAGCGTGAAAGAAGCGTAGCATATTCGACGACACTGTCCACCATAGTGTGTTGGATGAAGATGGCGTTGAGCGACCGTGCGGCATACAAGAAGGAGATGTAGCCATCTGTAGCCGTCTGTAATAGGCACCATGTTCTCCATAATAGTCACATTCGTTTGCGATGTCCGCTTGTGTGTCACTTTAGAACCAAACTGGTGTGCTTCCGAAATCGAAACACCGGGCGCAAAGGCGAAACTCCGCATCTTTCAAACACGACGACGATTCTCGTTCCGAGAACAATCGTGAAGCAGTCAATCGTGATGGGTAACTTGTGGTCGTGTACCACTATGGTCTTATGTGACCCCTTGCGTTGCCTAACAGTTTGGGAGTGCAGTACTACTTCGCGAATGAAACCATCCGTGCTACACCACAAGTACGCAAGTGTCTTCTATGATGATTATCACGCGCAAGAGTATCCCAGAGAAACTTAGGAAAACAATAGATGCGTGTCTTCACACAATAATAGACTAGACTCGTGGGGATGAGAAGCGAGTGCAGTATATCCACCCTCAACACCAGATCTCATCCGAACTCGAAGCTGTCCAAATTGAGTACAACGATGGGGTTGATTCCTTGCGCGTACCATCAGTTCCTTCTCTTTTGATGATTGATTCTCCTTTCGTCGTCGCCTTCTTTTTCGTCGTCTTCTTCTTGGTGATCGGTGATCTTTTCGCTGGCGTCATGACGACTTCTTTTTCCGTGATTGGTTCTTCCACGGGTGCTTTCGACAGAAACCAAACCCTACCCCAACCGCTGGCTTTTGTCGTCTGGCGAGGTTTCTCGGTGGATAGTTCTTCTTCTTTTGCCACGGGTTCTTCTGCTGCTTCGTGGGCTAATTTGCCTTCTTCCATTGGTTTCTCCTTCAGAAACCAAGTCATACCCCAACCTCTACCTTTTGCAGTCTGAGGCTTCTCCTTATATTCTCCTTTCGACACAGTCATAACGGCTGGTTCCTTGTTGATTTCCTCTTCCTCTTCTTCCTCTTCTTCAGATGGTGCTTTCGTCGGAAACCAACTGATACCCCAGCCTTTGGCTTTTGTCGTATGGGAAGGCTCCTCCTTGATGATGGGTTCCTCCTCTTTCGCCAGTGGTTCTTCTGGGTCCTTCTTGATTGAGTTGTCTTCCTCCACTTGTTCCTTCTTCAGAAACCAAATCCAAGCCCAACCTCTAGCTTTTACCATCTGGGGAGAATCAAGGATTGGTGGCTCTTCTTCTTTCGCAACGGATTCGTCTTGCGTGACACGATCCTTCTTTCTTTGCTCGTTGTTCTTGATTGGTTCGTCTTCAGGCACTTTCCTCAGAAACCAAATTATACCCCAACTTTTACCTTTTTTCGCCTGACCTTTCTCCTTGACGCATGGTTCTTCTTCCTTGTCAATGATGTCTTCTTTCATGGTTGTCATTGCTGGTTCCTTCTTAAGTTGCTCTTCATCCTTCTTGAGTGGATTTTCTTCTTCCTCTAGTGATTTCGTCATAAACCAAATCATACCCCAACCTCTACCTTTTGTTGCCGTCTTGGGTTCTTCTTCTTCTTTCGTCACGGTCTCTTCGTTCGTCCTCGTCATGACTGATTCCTGGACCTCCTCCTTCTTGACTGGATCTTCTTCTAGATTTTTCGTCATGAACCAAATCATACGCCAACCTCTCGCTTTTGCCATCTTGGGTTCTTCTTCTTTCGCAACGGGTGCTTCGTTCCTCATCATGACTGGTTCCTTCTTGATTTGCTCTTCTTCCTTCTTGACTATTAGTTCATCCTCTTCCTTTGGTGGTTTCGTCATAAACCAAATCATACCCCAACCTCTAGCTTTCGTTGTCTGAGGTTTCTCCTTGATGGATTGATCTTCTTCCTTCTCGATGAGGTCTTCGTTCGTCATGACGACGACTGATTCCTTCTTGATTGGCTCGTCTTCTTCCGCTGGTGCTGCTTTTGCCCGAAACCAAACTCTACCCCAACCCTTCGTCGTCTGGGGAGGTTCCATGATGGATGGTTCTTCTTCTTCTCTCACCACGGGTTCTTCTTCTGTCCTTGTCATGACGTCTGATGGCTCTCTCTGAATTGATGGTTCGTCTCGCTCCTCTGGCATTCGAAACGAAACCTGCCTACGCCAACTCCTAGCTTTCGTCTTCTGGAAAGGTTCTGATGGTTCTGATTTCGTCAAGATGCTGACTAGTTCTTTGTCTGCTACCTCCTTCTCAAGGGTTGCATCGGGCTGCTCATCAGTGGTAACCACCCCTACCCTTGCCTTGTTCTTTCCATGCAACATTCCGACTACAGATAGACCCGAAAAGACACTCATAGCAGCAACAGTCAGCTCTGTTGTTCCGTCGTCGTTTCAATAGTCGAGCCGGGGCTTATTATGGATTCTGGATCTGAACATAAGGAATTTGTGTATTGGCGAGGCTCGTCGTCGCCTGTTTCAGAGTTAGTATCACTTGGAAAAGTGATCGATTCCACAACCAAATTTGTGATGTGACGTCTTTTGGACCAATTGGATTGTCTCCTGAGTGAATTTGGATGTTTGTTGTGGAGACAAAATGGAACAAGACAGACGCCATATTCATGTGCATATCTTTGTGAGGCCTACTCAACGGTTCAACGGATGGCCACCCTCATTATTTTGATGTCTGTATTGCCCCTGTTTCATTTTTGACGAATAGAGTATCAACTGGAAGTTATTCGTACACTTTCGAACTTCATTGCTCTGAATGGCGCGCCGTATCTGCTCCGCGATGCCAATGGTTGAAACGTCGACAAAGGCACACAACAGCAAGACTGGTCGAGCAATCACCGAACAGGTCTAGCTAACAGAGCCGTGTGTGGCGTAGGAAGTACGAAACGACGGGAGAGGCGTTGACTGACTCTTGGTAGGTAATCGCTATAGAATAATAAACTATGTAGGTAGTAGGCAATAGCAATGTTCTGATTTCTTCCGCTTCTCGCTATCTTCCATAATATGATCGTCCTCCTCCTCCACCTCCACCACCACCGCCGCCTCCACCGCCGCGGCCTCCTCCGCCACCAGAACTTGAATTGTACGTCAAATCAAATGATGTTCCCAATCGTCCCGTTTCCTTGGCAAAGTTAATTCTCATGACTCCACCATTCACCATGGATCCCATCAGCGCCTGTCGTGCAGTGATCGCCGCCGAGCGATCATTTGTATTGACAAAGGAGAAGTTGCCCTTCATGACACATCCTGTAATGGTGGCATGCTGACCAAAAATGCCTCGCAATTCTGGTTCTGTCGTTGACGGGCCGTATCCTGCCACAAACAAGTTTTTCGTGGCGGGGTTACCACGATCGTCACGAACATTATTTATGTCAACGGGTGGGGCGTGTCCAGCGACAGGAGGGCGAGGATGGCCACCCATACCAGAAATCAAACTAGGAGCATTGTTCATGGTGGGCGGTGCTTGATGACCACCACCGCCACCATAGATATTTGGAGGTGGTGGACCTCCACCTCCACCTCCGCCTCCAGCGTCGCGATTGCGGCGCTGCGCAAGATTGATTCGGACAGGTGTACCACCCACGAGTGCACCAGTCAGAGCATTCTTGGCGGCTTGAGCTCCCGCCGGGTCCATGGTGTTGACGAAGCAGAACCCATTCTTCATGACAACTTCCTTGACGCGCACATACGGTGCAAAAATAGCAATGATTTCAGCTTGCGTCGTTGTGGGACCGTATCCCGCCATGTGAAGGTTGGCTTCCGAGTTTTGGTCACCACGGTAGCTGCCTGCTCCTGCTCCTCCTCCAGGTCCGTAGTGAGATGATGCTGCTGGGGGTGGTTGCCCATAGGGGGATGGTGCAGGAGGTGCCACTGTAGCAGCTGGACCGTAAGCAGATACATTGTTGCTGCCATACCCACCGCCGCCATAAGTCGATGCAGGTGGTGCCCCGTAGCCCTGATGGACTGGGGGTGGTGGTTGACCGTATGGACTGCCATATGCGGGAGCTGGTGGTGGTTGTTGCGGTTGATTTGGCATGCTTTGTCCAAGTGTCTGAACAAGAGCCATGAGATTTTGTTGATCGTACATTCCATTGGCGTCAACGAACGTATTCAACAGACTCGGATTGGATGCGATTGTTTGGAGCGCTTGCACATTGGAACCAACCAGGAAGAGCGGCAGTCCCATTGCTTGAACCATCTCTGCCGTAGCTCCAATCGTGGCTGGCGGCGGCATTGGTGGCGGGGCATATGCACCGTAGTGAGAAGGTGCTGGGGCAGGTGGAAGTACAGGGAGCGCAACGGGAGCTGGAGCAGGAGCTGGGGGAGGCGTTTCCACGGGAACAAAGAAGGGAATTGTGATGGGAACGGATGATCTCGAGGATTGCATATCGAGCGCAAGCTCAACATCGCTCAGTTGAACTGGGCTGTTTGGCACCTGAGATTCGGAAGTGTATCGCGCAGCTGCTGCTGCTGCCATGCGTGCCAACTGGACAACGGCTTCCTTCGAATCAGTCGGCGTTTTGTTGATTCCAGGAATGGCACCTGGTGCTTTCCACGAAGTGGCTGCTCTCATTGCCGGTCCAAGAGTAAAAATGTCGTCATCATCATCGTCAAGAAGCTTCTTTTTCTTGGCTTGAGATAAGAGTTCCTTCTCGCGAAGACGATCTCTCTTACGTCGATCGGACCAGGAAACGTTATTGGCAGCAACAGCATCGGTGGGATTGTTGGTAGGCTGCTCACCTCGAAGTCCTTCAATCTCACGCGTTTGCTCCAAGCCTCCTCCAAAGTGATCGGACCATTTGACTCGGTGGCTTGAAGATTTCTTTGCCTTTGCCGGAGCAGATGATACACCTCCTCCGTTGCTTCCGTTGGTCCCCATGGAGGGAGCAGTCAGCTGCGCCAGCTTCATTGGTGGCTTGGAGATCACCTTGGACTTGACCGGTGGTGAAGTGGATACTTTCTTCATCAAGTTCGAGAAGGAGCTCTTGTCTTCGGTCTTGGCTTTCTTGGCAATGGACCCGTTCATCGGCAAGTCAATCACACGTTTCTTGGTGTTTGGAGAGGTGGCAGCTGGCGGTTCCTTCAGAGCCTTGACGGACGTGTTCCAAGCGGTCTTGACAGCCTGAATGCGAGACAAGATTGCGGTCTCGTTGGGAGTGCCAGCGCAAATCTTGTGCTTCTCAATTGATCCAACCTTCTTTCCCATTCCAGAGTCGCGCACGTGGGACTTCATAACAGGTAGGTTGGTAATACTGGAGAGAAAGTGAAGTAGCAAGTCGACACTACCTACTGTTCCGGTCAAGATTTCTTCGAGCCAGGGTCGCAACGATGTTAGCAGACCGTCGGATAGTATACGTTTCAGAGCATCATTCGAAGGATCTGTTGCTGCTAGAATTGCGAGTACAATACAACGCCGTTGCTCCAAAGCTGCAGTCTTCTTCGCATTATCTAAATCGCCTGGTATCTTGTCGATGCCGCTGGTCAACTACACGAATCGAGAAACAGGGATGGGTAAGAAACAAGATGAACACACAGTATATGCAACAAACAGTTAACCGGCATGAACGAAAGCGATTCGAATCTCATTTCGCAAATAGTATACGGTCTAACGTGCAGTGTTGTTGTCGTCAAGGCGCTGGCTAGGGATACTAGTCGAATCGGGGCCATCGGGACTTTCGTGTTCCTCAGAGGGTTATGTGTCGATGGTACTAGGCCAGTCGTGGGTACGCAGGATGCCGCATCAACTCCTCGATACGGGTGCAAGCTCGAAGGTTTCCATGTAATAGCCACTTAGATGCCGAAGCACACGGCGTGGTTTAATGGCAGAGCATCATGATGACTAACCGAGTTTCGATGTTGTAGTACGTGTACTGGGTATTTCATACAGCTGTATCGTACAAGGTTGGGTCATACGGGATCAGTAGATCTATTCAATCCCAAGCACCTCTGTCGAATGGCAATACACTGCAATCGGCGTGATTTTTTCCAAGAAACTAATCGCTCGTGACTGATGGATGGCTGTGTTCTCGTGACTAAACATAATCATGTTGCACATTCCATCTCCAGATAGGCCGTATACATCGCAGAATCTGGTCTACTTGAGACTAAGGTATCTTCGTTTGTACAACCCGTCCCGACAAGAGAATCGACAAACCATCGTCCGCTAACACGTTGATCTCAGTAGTTGCGTAGTCGCTATCCAACCGCTGAGAGGGATTCACCACCATCACCTTGCATCGTAGAATCTATTCCATACCGTCCAATCTAGCACTACGGCTATTCTCTGTCTAATCAAGCTAACCTGAGCTACAGGTCCCAAAGCGCACTACACCCAAACTAAGAGTGGGTAGGAACATCTCGTCTCATTGAAACAAAGGTTCCGTATAGTTTTGGATTACAGGATCCAGAGGATGGGATCAACCAGATGGTTGAAGGAGAGGAGGGCACGTCCAAAGTATGCGGAGCACACTTAGACGTCGTCGCACATGCGCACGTAGATCTTGAAGAACGAAGAGGAGAGGCTTGATGTCTACCCAAGAGGACGAGTACCAAGGCAAGTCGTCAAGCCAGTCGATCGCATAAAGGCCGAAGCCAGTGCATTCCACGGCAACGACAAGCCCTCTATGGTTTCGATTCAGTGGCGGAGGTTGACGATCATCAAACTTGCAGTATCAGAGGGTAGGCCGAACTGAAGAAACCTTGACATATCGACGAAGAAGAGAGGGTTACCAAGTCCCGACAGGACTCGCACCACTGTTCTAGGAATGTATCTTGGAAAGCCGAGGAAGAGTCGACGCCAAAGCAAGGTATCAGAGCGAAGGTCGGTCTCCCCCACTGAAACGATGCGTGTCGAGGAGGGCCAGTACAAGGGGAAGGATCGACCGAGATATCCAGGACGCATTGCTTGCTGTAACACCCCCCCCCCCCCCAAAATAAACACCCTCACGGCCTTCGTCTCTCAATAACTCTTGCAGATCCAAAGCTCTAGTACCAATCGTAGAGTATCTTGGAGTGGTAGGGCAGCGTAGACGCGAAGATAATGGTCGACTGGAGCGTGAAAGTTCTAGTAGAGCATCTTGGAGTGCTAGAGGGCAACGTAGACGCGAAGAGAACGAAAGACTACCGCTAGACGACTGACCTGACATTATCCAATGCATTCGACAACAATAACACCGCGCTTCATACAGCTTCGACAATTCATGCAAACAAGATCAAACAATCCCCTCAAGTCAAACCGATAAACCTACCTCTAGTACTTGCTTAAAGTCATTTGCAACATGTTCTCCGTCAGATCCAAGGCCAATACCTAATGAAAGAGAATAAACAAGCAGAGTTAGTAGCATCCTTATGAACGCGAGGCAAGTAGAGCGAAAGTAGTAAATGTAGTTGACGCCATGCGAGATTCCCTCACTACACACCGTTTCACAGACGCCTTCTCAAAAAGCTGCTGCACAGCCACACATCCAAACAGACAGACACACTTACTCGTAGACGATGAGAGATCCAAAATGCGAGACATGACAGCATCAAAACCAACGTCTCCCACGTTTCGTTCATCTCCCATTAATGACGGTGGACATTGAGTGCTACCATCACGAATGCGCTTGACTAATGACATTGTAATTGAAGAATGTAATTGAGAGAAGGAGAGAGAGACTGGTGGTTATGAAACGAGTCTTTTTTGTTGTTTGCGAAGGTTTTGTGCAACGAAACGAGAAGCGCTGCTGAAGCGTCTGTCGTCGACGGAAGAGGAATTTCGACGTCTTTCAGAATTTCCAAATTCTGATGTGGGAGTTCAACAAGAATTGAGATTCCCCTTCTACATGTACTGCTACGATCTTCAGTAGCATATCACTACTTGCTATTACCACCGAATCAATCATCTTGTGCGCACAAAATGCTAAATGAGCTCTCTCTCTGAGCCTCGCTGCATCTCTCTGAGCCTCGCTGCATCCTCCTTCTCGTGATTCTAGTCCCTCGTCACGCATATTGTGTCCCGTCTTGTGTGTGTTTTGTTGTTGCGACGGCTCAGCACGAGAAGGCTCGTGACCGTTAGTACTGCAAGTGTCGGCGAGCCCGATAGCTTCTCCTCCTCATTGGATGGATTGCGCCGAGAACCAGCGAAATGTTAAGCTGCAAGCTTGGTCGGAAACCCATAGAGTCAGGTCCAGGCGCTACGCGTGGCGAAGAAGGATGGAAACGTGCATCATCGATTCCCTCTTCTGCAAGCAACCCTATACCATAGAAACGGGTGTAAAGGAGCTAATACAGGCACCATCGGTGCTGCAAAACAAACGTGTGATAGGTTGGCTCTGCGCGACATGGGCTTTCTGAAGGAGCGCCTTTGAAAGAAAGCTTGAGTTTTTTTTCAATTATGCTGCTTCTTGCTATCTAATGTGTGCCATTGTCATAACATAATGATACATCCCTCAAGTCGTTCATCCCTTATAAAGTCAATGGACGTCATATGTAGTCAATGGTTTCATCGAGCAGCAAACGATCGCCACAGCAGTCTGCTACTACGATTTGAGCAGCAACCACCCTCTCCTCAAACACGCACTTGTTCTTGCGTTGTAATGGGAAACAGATTGACGGCATCCAGGAATAGGTTCCAGAGCAAAATAGTGGGCAGCAGCAGGGCGGTCCCCAAAGCGACATTCAGAGCCAATGTAGCCTGTCCAATACCGTACTTGGCGGATAGTGTAAAGGATGCCATGGAAATGGGGAGTGCCGCAATCAAAACGGCGGCACGTCCGGCATTGTCATCGAAATCAAGTGCACACGCCAGACCCAACATGACAAGTGGCACGAGGATAAGTTTGGCCATCATAAAGAGGGTAATAGAGCGCAATGAAGTGGTGCATGTAGTATTAAGCTTGCTGTTCTTGAAATAGTCTTGCATCCAGACACCCATGGTGAAGAGAGATACGGGCGAGACGCATGCACCAAACCACTCGGTTGTGGTCCAGATCCAACCCAGTCCAGGAACATACTCCTCTTGGTTGTTGGGATTGAGGAATCGAGGACCAACCGTGGTAAGGGAAAGCACAAATCCGACAATAATACCCCACACTACTGGATTGCGAGACATTTTGATCAGAATCTTGTACCAAATGTCGGAGCGACGAAAGTACTTGAGCCATTGCACGAGCCTTCTATCAGGATCTTTATCTTCCTTGGGGGCTGACATGGAGGATTCTTGTGGGGGTGGTGGTGGTGGAAACACAATATCGCTAGATTTTGCTTCTTCAGGGTCTTCGTGGATGTCCGTTGGATTCGATCGATCCATTGTTTCGCTGGGTGTCTCTTCATCTTCGACTGCTCCGTGCGTTTCTTCTTGTTCGAGCGCATGGCATTCCAAAAAGAGGAGTTGGAGCGGCAGTTGAAAGATGAAGGAAGATATAGCTGCCAACTTTATAGTAGAACGAAAAACAAGAGGACAAGAAGATTGTTAGCAATCCCTTACGATATCATGATAAAAAGCCGTCCATTTTATGTTGGTGACTTACCAAACCGTAAAAGGCTCCAATTCGAGGACTTCCAAACACTGCAGTAGAGATGGGGATGCCCAAAATGATGGTGGAGATCCACGAGAGACTCAACCAGATGACGGCAATCTGACCAATACTCTCACCCTGCCACCAAGTCACTGCCATCGACACCACAAGAGCCACGGCTCGAAGAATGAGAAAGCTGGCAATGTAGACCCACGAGAAGTTCTCGTCGTAAAAGTCAACACCAATACCAATGCCTCGAGCAACATGGAGGGGAAGGGCAACGTAAAAGACAAATCGTGTTGCAACGGGAACAAACACCTTGGCGTCGAAAATTCTAAAGTAGGACAAGGCTGCACCGATGGCTACCGTCAGGAGGATTCGTATGCACTCATTGAGGAGATCAATGTACTCCCAAGGCCCATCGGCATTGATTGTATTGGGCATTCTCAATATCATTTCTTTTCAAGGAGGGGGTTCGTTTCTGTTTCTTCGTTGTTGTTTTGCTTTTGTGTCCTCATCACGTTGCGACGAAAAAGTGAGGTGATGCTGTGACGTTGCGCTCTCACATGGTTCTCGTCCAAATAACTATCAAAACGTCAATGAGTATACGGACCATCAAGCAAACGCGAACCCAAAAATCATGCAAGTCTCGCCACAAATGATCTTGGGTGATGATGGTGTCAACGCATCAGTAACACACATCGCTTGGACTATACACGAAGCCCTTCTCTTTCTTCTTGAAGAGTTTCATTGAGAAGTCGTTTGAAGATAGCTAGCTGTCTCCGTAGAACTCTGACCTTGTCCATCATGGGGTGTGATGGAACGATCTCAATCACATTTGAGTGTCTCCGTCTTTTGCGGCCAACACCAAGGAACGTGCAAAATCGGAAGGTACACAGCGTTCTCTTTCTTATGGCATATTTGCAATCACGAAAGAGTGAGAAGAGTCAACAACCCACCACTTGCCTCGATCGCTGTATCGTATCATACAAACCAAGAGTCAACAAACGAAACACGAAACAGAAACGAAGAAAATGCACGAAACGCTGCTGGTACTTCTCCTCCTAGTTTGCCTTCCTCGAGTTGTTCAGACCTTTACAGTGATTCCATCCAACATACAACATGGCCTTTCCAACAAACATCCTACGGAATTGCGTGAGCCGCCCGACGCCATTGTCGCTACATGCAGTAGCACACCACCCAAGCCAGCAGACGCGAAAGAGAAGAAACTCACCAAAGAAGCAAAAGAACTCTTGCAAATTCTGGAAAGCAAACAACAATCCGGAAACAGCGCTCCTCTTATCGTAGCTCAAGTGGCACCATCTGTCAGGTAAGACAAAAAGGTTACTGCGAGCCAACTGCTATAACGCTATATGCGCATCCTCATCTCACACATGTTGCGCGCATAGAGTTGCCATTTCAGAAGAGTTTGGGCAAGCTCCAGGTGCCTACTCTCCTGGTCTCCTCGCGGCTGCCCTGCAGAAACTTGGATTCGATCTTGTCCTCGATACGAACACTGCCGCCGACTTGACCATTTGCGAAGAGGGAACTGAGCTACTGAACCGATTGCAGCACAAGGAAGCACAACAACTCAGCACTACTGGCGATGACATTACCATGCCACTTTTTACATCGTGCTGTCCTGGATGGTTGAATATGGTAGAAAAGAGCGCCCCCGAATTGGCACCGTACATTTCCAGTTGCAAGTCACCCCATATGATGTATGGAGCCGTCTTGAAGGAAAATGCCAAGGAGTGGCTGGGAACGGATGACGTCTACTTCACATCCGTCATGCCCTGTGTCCGCAAACGCGGAGAATCTGATCGCAACGCGTTTGAACATGATGATGGGGTTCGCGATGTGGATAATGTTATTACGACGCGAGATTTGGGTCAGCTATTGAGAAGTCGTGACATTGATCCAAGTCAGTTGGAACCAGAAGCATTTGACTCGCCATTTCAGCAACAAGATGGTGCAGGAACTGGTGCTGGTCAACTCTTTGGAGCCACGGGAGGGGTGATGGAGGCTGCGGTTCGAACCGTTTACGAGATTGTCACGAAACAAGAGCTTCCTCGTCTGGAATTGGATGCAGTGCGTGGTCTGGAAGGCGTCAAGGAAGCGACGCTGCCCCTTTACAATACAGCGGAGGAGGACAGTGGACTTGAGCTCAAGGTTGCCGTGGTGAGTGGTCTTGGAAACGTCAAACAGCTCATCAAAAAGCTCGAGGCAGGCGACGTTCACTACGACTTTGTAGAAGTCATGGCATGTCCCGGAGGTTGCATCAATGGTGGTGGACAACCAAGAAGTACACCGGAGACTGTACAGCAACGCCTCGACACCATTTATCAACTGGATCGATCCTTGCCTCGTCGCAAGTCCCATGAAAACCCAGTGGTTCAAAGGATGTACAAGGAAAGTTTGACGGATGGATATGGTGGAGATGAGGCGCATCGATTGCTTCATGTCAAGCCCGTGTATGGCGAAACGCCAAAACCGAAGAAACCAAAGAATGAATAGACTTTTTGAAGCTTAAACTAGAAACCGGGTGGCATTTGTCTCTATGAGCTACATTGGCACGTTCGACCTGACGGAGAGTAGCATGGTCGAAAATCGGTTCACGGGCTTAAAAAGGGGATACCTCGAGCGCATCTCGCCAAAGCAAGGGTGCCCATGCTGCCACGATATCCACACATTGGGTTTCCTTCATAACCAACAAAACATTTCACAGAGTTTCTTCCTTGATGCAAAGCGATTGATCCATCATCCGCCCCGAGCTAAAAAGTATTCCTAGCCGTGCAGCGCTCTGACTTTTTGCATTCTTCCTTCGCAATAATATCAGGAATATTGGCGAAGAAATAATCTACTCGCATGGACAAAAGGTGAACTGTTGCACGGGGTTCTCTCTCTAGAGTCAGGCGATAGCATCAGAATTGCTGAGATCATCGTGCATCACCACCACCGTCGCGCATCTTAAAGTGGCGCAAATTGATACGAGAGGTTCTTCTTCTTCAAGATTGATCATCGTCTTGGAAGACTGCCCACAGTAATAAGTCTACACACATCTCCTCAATGATGGTGCAGCAGCTGTGGAGGCGGCACAAAACCAGAAAGCACACGTTGGTTGCACGTCGAAAGCACCAGGTCACACCTGTGGCAACCTGCTCTTTTCTCGTGATTTGTACCTGTCAACTATCTCAAGCCGGCGCAACCTTTGTGCGGTATGTTCTTTCCATTCTGGCAGCTCTCTCATTACCTCTGGTCCGACAAGTATTTCCATCTTCCTTCTTTGGAGGCGACAACAA
>JAVCKV010287647.1:0-14595 GCA_032274145.1 Herpochondria borealis
CGCAGTGGTCGCTCGCACAGTCCGCGCTGTGGTCTGTGCTCCCCATCTGAGCAATTATGCCTCAATCAATCAAAGCTTCATTTCACAACAGTATAGTGCGAATTTTGGCTGTAGCGTACCTTCGAATATACAATGTCTTTGTACTGTATTAGTGTTACTCTACGGTATCTATGGTACGTTACACGAAATGTGTTGCTTCTCTTTACCCTTAGTATTTAAGCAGAATGCAGCGTCTCTATGCGACAGCTGAATAACCGGTAGCCAAATTCCCGAGCTTCTTTCCCTGCGTCAGCCTAGCGCCTTGTCGCAGTTGTCTGTTCCGAACGTTTTCTGCCGCATTTTCAGCAGCGTCTTCGCGCTGCAAGCTAGGCCCTTGAAAATTTTTGATCGCTTGGTTCCGCTCTAGCCAGCCTCAATTGTCTCCCGTCAAATGCTTTTTGCCGTGTACAGCTACTTTCTTCAATACAGAAATCCCCGTATGGCGATTTACCTCGATTTAGCCTTTCATTGTCGTTTTCGGGCTTCTGAGGTTGCTGGGGTTGGTGGGTACGGAAGAAAACAGACATAGCCACGAAGGAGGAGAGAGAATTGAAGTGCTAAAGTACTGCTTGAGCGGCATTAGTGTGCGGCAGTCAGCCGATGACAAAGGACGCAGTGCCCCTTCATGTGACGCTCGGCGGCTAATTAGCGAGTTGCGCCGCTCGCTACTCCCCGCTCCTTTTTTACACCTAAACACGAGTATTCATAAACTGTATACATACATGTAAAGTAAAGATTAAAACTAGAAAAAAGAACGTCATCATTATATCAAAAAAATTATTAAAAACTAGAATATAATTTTTTGATTTAGCGATGTTAACTAAATAACTAAAATTCAACATAATACTATTAAGTTCTATTTTAATTATTTCGTTAAAACATTTGGGGGAAATGCTTTGTTTGTTACATGAAATATTTCTTTCAAATGATTTATATTGTTTACAATTCTTCAATTCGAAAAGCAATGAAGATGAAAACACGAACATTTCTCATCACAGGTTTTATCTGTTTTAATTATTTAGTGCTTTACAGGCTTGAAAATAATCCAATAAAAAACAGGGTTTAGTCTTCAAATAATAGGATTTAATATGAAGATATGAATACATAAAACATATATTTCTTGTTCTACAACTTTTCACGGTTTTGCATTGCATAAAAGGGCATATGCAAATCGTAAATCCTTATTATTGGTCTGAAAAGTAAAATGGAATTTTCTAGTTGATGGTAAGTTTATTGGCATTGTACTAATAAGATTGAAATCTGAAATAAGAAAGGATGCAAGATATGTATACATCAATATAATTTGATTTACCTAACAGTACATAAAAAGTAATGATGCAGACCAAAAGCGTTTTAAATTGGACTTTTCCTAAAATATATAATTCCGCAATTGTAACCCTCAAATATTTGATAAAATGTATTTGAAATTTCTCGTAATTTCAATTTTAGGTTTTAGAGTCTATTAAAGTGGATTTACATTTTGGTTCACTTTTAAGTCTACTTTTTAATCGTTTTAATAATATATTTCAGAAATATCAAAAACAAGTTATTGCTTGTACTAATTGCTCAAATGATTTCTTTGCAGTAATTAAATAATTTAGGGAATGAATAACATTGACCAAAAGAGTCTTATGCCTGTTATTTTAGTCTGATGAATCCTCTTTCATGACAAACTTAATAATTTATTAAGCAATCCTAGGATCCTCTCTTTCCGTCTAAACATCGGATGTTTATGACATACGTATTTAACTAAATATTTGTGTTTTATTTTAAATTGAAATTTTTAATTTAAATGTTATGGTTCTGTTCTCTCGAAAAGTTGATAGTATTTTCTTTGCAATTTTCTTTCATGAAAAATTATGTTTAGCATATTTTTTTCATTAAATTGTAAACATTATGTTTAATTGTACATACATATAAAGGCTTTACATACGCCTTGAATAACACATTATTATTTTTTAAAATAGTTTATTATTCGTTTTATTTATTTTCGAGTTTTTTGGATATACACTTTTTTCACGTGTATTGATTCTTTTAGTACTGCACATATGTTTTAATACACTGGATAATGGAAGTTTTATACTTGATATTTTTATCTATATTGTGTTTAATAATTACAAATTATTTTATAAGTCGTCTATAAAATGTATTTTATATATACTAAATATGTTTTTTTACTTTTCATGGTAGTTTAGGTACAATTCATACTGACTGAAAAAACGTAAATATTTTAATACTGTAACTATAAACAAAAAATGTAATCAATGATTTTATAATTACATATAATACTCACTCTCAATACTTATAATATTAGAAAGTTGAAGGTATTGATTCTATTCATTGTTTTGGTAACGTGAATATTTGCGGCAGTATTGACGAGATGAGTAATATTGATGTTTCTTACTGTACATTTCTAATACTTTGAAATAATTCAAATATTGTTTCTTTTGTTTCTATTTTTTATAATTAGACGTATTCCTACAAAATTTATAAAATATGTTTTGATTTGTTTTTTGTTACAAAAACAATCTGCTATCAGATTTACATTAATATTTTTACAATTTGTTTTGTTTATTTGGAAATACAATAAGTGGCTGTGCACTTTGTTTATATGGAGCTCTGGATATGGCTATGAAGAAGTGCTATTTATTATATCTGCAACTGTCTGCATTAACTGTATAAATCATTTCTGAATACTAGGATTTGATTACTATCCTTTCATTTTTCTGATTACACGATAATATGTGGCAGTTGTTCAGAGCGATTGGGCCGTAGTCGTTGCTAGATCATATCAGAAGTTCTGGCCCATACCCATGAGTACACCGAAGACACGAGAGTTAAAAGAATGGATCGAATCTCTGTCCGCGTTTCAGAAGATTTGGTGGTGTTCGAGCGTCCATCTTTCACGGACTGCCCCGTCCGAAACTACTCTACTTTTTCAACCCTACAGTACCTCTATGACGAGTATCATATATTGTCTCACAGTTCCCGCTCAATCCAATCCAGAGTGAGCGTGCGCTGTTCGGAGTCCCACCCTCATCAAAAAAAAGCCTACAAAAAAGATAAAAACGCACACCATCAAAAATAAGACTCACTGCTCCATCCAAGGGACCTTTTTCCGATGGAAAACCTCCAATCTCATCTGCAGTTCCGTCGAAAGCTCATGCCCTGCCACAAACTTCAGCCCAGTCGCACAAGCACGGTCCCGCACGAGCACTGCGTAAGCCGCCGGCACACGGACCGAAACGAAGCCGCTCAGAATTTGCGAGAGTGTCGCGTAGTTGGACAGCATTTTGTCAAGGTCGAGTAACTGGCGCAGGCCGGCCGGGGCCACACCGGCGAACACGAAGTACTCGAAGCGCGGCGCGGAGGCATGCATGGCGGCGGCGACCGGGGCGGCGAGACGTGTTGCTGCGGACAACGTTCGAAACAGGGGCACCGGGTATAGCATGCCGGGCGACGGCTTGGCCGGCGCCGCGTAAAAGTTTGGATCGAATAGCCCGGGCACAGGGGTCAGCGGTGGTTTCTCCCGCTGGGCGGGCGAGGATGGGGTTGGAAGACGGTCGTCGGTCTTTGACTCATGAGGTGCAGGCCCACGCGCTGATGCGGACTTCGTGACAGATGGCGATACCCCCGAACGTGCTGAGGCGGATGCAAGGTCTTTCTTGCCCGCTTGATCTGGAGATGGCGACAGCGGAGACGCTAGCGAATGCGCTGGAGCGACGTCAGGCGCACGCGCGGCGTAGCAGAGAAAGCAAGGTAGAAGACACGACAGGAGTCGCGGGCGCGGCTTCGTCGGGGGTGAGGATGCGAAAGATGGCGGTTGCGGTTGTGCTGGCGTTCGTGTTGGAGGTGGGGATGGAGACTCCAGCGAGGGACTGCGCCGGGTCGTTGACATGGGCGCGGATGCCCGCCGACGTGGTTGCCGATTTCGTCCGGGCAGGTGTTGTAGTTGTGGAGGTGCGGCCATGTGGAGAAGGACAACCCGCTGTGTGTGTGGGCGTTTAGCGATGGAGAGGCCGAGAGGAAGAGGCGCGGAGAAGGCAAGCGTCGTGAGCGGGCAGTTTGTGGAAAGGGAAAGATGGATGCAAATGCTGCTGCGGATGATAAGAATTAAATTAAAAATAGAGAGAGGGTGGGAGGCACAACGCGGAGGGAGCGGGAGGAGGGACGGAACAGAAAAGGACGGCAATTTAACCTGGGAGCTTGACGGGGGGAGGAGGGAAGATACACGTTTCACAGAACAAAATAAAAAATTCTGCAAAATCATTTAAAAATTAAAAATCCTAAAAGAAAAGAAGAAAAAAATAGGAGGAATCCAAAAAATGAGGAAAGGTAATGAAAATAAAAAGACGACATAATAATAAAAAACTTTAACAGTCTGAAGGAGTAAAAGAAAAACAGAAAAACGATGAAGAAGACAATTGCAGTACAGTATATATAAAAATATATAACAATATATAACAATCAAGAATAAACAAAAAAAAAACATTAGCAATAATTGCAAATAGACCTAGGAGTGAGTAAAATAATCCAAAACTAAATTAAAATAACAACATAACAGCAATAATGGAAACTAAAATTTCTAACGGAGTTAATACAAATTTATTAACAATTTCTACTAAAAAGAATTGATTCAAAAATCCTAAAAGTACATGTATAAACTGTTCGCATTGTTACGCAGAAAAATTTAATTACGATATTAGTACTTGGATATTGATTTTAAAAGAAGATACCCAAACGGCAAAATGACATTAAGAGATACAGTAAAACCTAATTAATTTTTTTGAAAATAGAATAAAAATATGAAAGATTAACACGTATTTTTTACTCGATTTGTAAAGACACGAAAGAAACATTTTAAATGAAGTAAATCTACTTATTTTATAAATTAATAAAAAAGGCCACTATCAAAAAATTTGAGGTAGAAAACTTTTGATTCCAACAATAAAGAAGACAGCGAATAAATATATTGCTGTTTTGTTCATGGTTCAAATTCAAAAATATCCATTTCTATATAATCATTGAATTGTTTTAATGATATAAAAATGTTTTTACAGTTTAATTATAATGATAGGGCGAATACTTAAACAATGAATTTAATTGAATTTAAAAAACTTTAATCGAAGAAAATGGTTCAGGTATTGCAGAGCTGCATTTAAATTATTACTGTTTCAGGCATAGCCTAGCTAGGCCCTACGAAACAAAAATGGAAGCCTAGTACAATACACTTAAAACTTGTACGGAAGAAAGGCTCTTTTGAATTTATAAGAACACCGCTCTCAATCGAACTGTATAGACTCGTGGACGCAGTATTGAGAACGATCATGTGGCATGAATAAGTCACCGTTAGAGCCAACATGGAAACATGAAGCGAGAGAGACTTGAAGCATTGTTCTTCGATTCATCTATGAATCAGATAAGAAAACCTGAATAGGGAAGACAAAACTGCGTTATGTTGAAAAAGAGGTTCAACACGATCGAAGCCTAGTCTTCAGGTTGAGTAAAGCCCACAATAGGTGCTTATTGCTTTTCAGTCAAAGCAATGGACACTCAACCTTTCCCTTTTCGGACATAGACATGCTCCTGTTCTCGACCGGTTATTCCCGAAATTTTTTCTCTTCTCTTTCAAAACGTGTAAGGAACATCGGGGCGTTGACTCCTTTGCTGCTCTTCATCTCGAACTTGCCGAGCCGCTTACTTCTACACTCACAACCATTCCTATCGCTGGATTCTCTACAACAAAAGCATCGTCCTACCGAAGTATACAAGTGCTGCTCAATGGTATTTTTTATTATCTCTCATCAATACATTTAATGTCTACCTTTTTCCATTCGAATGAGTCAAAGAGTAACCTCCTGCACCTAACTTCACCCAATCTGACCCATTGCGTACGTAGAATAAGTGATATGTAAGTGGCATCACAGTTATTAGAGGTCAACTGTACGGAGAAGATAACGACGTCATATTCTCTACGCCCGAAGGCGTCGCGACAACGAATAACGAGCTGCGCTTCCTCGCATCAGGCACGCCCTGCTAATTTTCTCATCTCTGCTTTTCCGCGCTAAAAAGCGCTACGTTTAAACCATGTACGAGTCGCACCGACACCGATAGAAAACGGGTAAATCGTGGCTGGCCGCCATGCCAAACCATACTCCCCGATTGACAACGAAGAGAACAACTCCGCGCGCACTTTCGTGCATCTCGCCTCTCGGCCCATCGGATCGCATCCTAGGGCGTCCAACAAACACATCCTTCTATCATACTACCGTCATTCCTCCTTTCTCATGCGCAACCGGGCTCATCTCAACGCTCACGCCTTCACCCGCACTCCAGCAGTCACCTTCTTGCTCATCTATTCGTGTTACGCATATCTACACGCCTTGATTCGCTTTCAACCACTTTGAAAAAGCCGCTTCCTTCTACAAAGAAGGCGCTCTTTTGTCCCGCGCAATGTTCATGCCTGGCTTGCGGGTTTGACCCGCCTTTCGGAACATTGCTTTGCCGTTTACATTTCATTCCCCCGCTCGGCGCGCTTCGAAAGCATGAGAGTGTGCATACTTTTTCAGCCCGCGATTGCAACCCCCGCACAAATGATTCTGTAACCCAACCAGGCGCATACCTGCAGCAGCTCGTGTAATGGTACTTCTTTTTATTGCAGTGTAGCAATGCTCGACTGGTGCCCGGGTGTTACCCCGTCGCAATCAGAGCCCAGATTGCTGTACAAGAACGGATGTACGTCGAGGGTGTCTTTTCGACCACGAAAGTCGGGTGAGTTACAGTTAGAACGCAGTCTAACGCATTTAGGGGTAACGGATCGTATGCGAGACTCACATGTGAAGCACAACGCACTGTCCACGCAGTCGGGCAAAAAAGCGCTTCGACTAGCACTTGACCCCACCAAAAACGTAAAGAAAGGCTCGTTACAACTGCTGTTTCGTGTGAGTACCGTGGAGGGCAAGCGCTAACAATGTACGAACGATGCGGTTACGCATGTTACGAAACCGTCTCTACGCCGGGGAGAATTTGCATAGCATTTCGATTATGGCCCAACTTTTCCCCTCCTGCGCGGCCTTTTTTTATTGCACCTCGTTTCAGAAAAGAAAGGGAGTCGCGTGTGTGCGCCGAAACGCACTCCCAATGTCCTTTTTCTGCAACAGTAACGCAAGGTTGTGTGCCTTTCCGATTCGTCGTTGTTTGCTTGCATTCACACAAAAATGCTTCTTTTTCATCCCTTGCGATTGCCCTTTTTCTCACGCTCCCCACACCGCTGTAGCACTGTTTCCATCCGCATCGAAATTTTTTTGCACGTACGTCGCGATTCTTCAACACGCTGTGGGAGAATCGTTGTGCCGTCGTCGCGCAAGGCGCTCGTCCGCAGCCTATAAAGCACGACGTCTCTGCCCGCCCTCCACCGCTTCTTCCCCCTCGGCACTCATTCACCCCATCTCTCAAGCAACAACAACACACACGCATCTGGTCCCTTCCCCTCCCCTTCAAATCCCCGACTAACTACTAACTCCACCAAAAAAAAAAGGCACTTCCCCACCGCCTGGAAAATAAACAGAACACGTCCAACAATGAAACTCATCATCTCCGTCGCACTGCTGCTCGTCCTGCTCGTCTCGACTGCGGACGCCCGTCGCGTGCCCTCCTGTGTGCGACACTCTCGCGACTGTCGCCAACATGGCGGCGTTCGCTCTCGCTGCCGTCATAAGATTCGAAGCGGGTCGCGTCGCAGGTGTCGTCGTGTCCGTCGTAATGGCCGCTTGCGCAGGCATTGCACCCGTGTCACCCTCTATCGCTATACACAAGGGTACCGCTGCCGTGGAGGCGGCAATTCTGACAGAAGAGGAGGAGGCGGAAACTCTGGGCGTCGTGGTGGGAGCGGGAGTCGTGGACAAGGACGCCGTGGAAAAGGACGCCGTGGAAAAGGACGCCGCGGAAAAGGACGCAATGAAAAAGGACGCAGTGGACAAGGACGCAGTGGGCAAGGAAGCAGTGGAAGAGGACGCCGTGGACGTGGACGTGGACGTCGTGGACGTGATCGTGATCAGGAGCCGGACCCGATCGTCAACACAGTCCCCCCTACCGTCCCGACCCCAGTTGTCCCGGTCACCATCCCGGTTGTTCCAGGCCCTGTTCCGGCCCCCCTCCCCACCGTCTGCGCAGAGACCTGTGTCTATCGCTGGTGGCGTGCGCGTAGGGGTTGTGATCGCTCTATCTGCTTCATCCGTCGCTGCGCGCAGCTCAATTACTTCAAGTGTACAGCAGGCGACACGGCAGTTCTGCCAGGACCCGCAACATGTTCCGGCGGCTGTGCTTCAGCGTCTCTCGTCAGTCGCGGCTGCGATGCAACGTTCTGCGACCTGCGTCGCTGCGCGGCCGGCCGGTTTTCCTGCGTGCCAAAGCCGCTCACTGTCGTTCCGACCACGACCGTGACGGTTGCTACGACGGCCACACCGGCTTCGACCGGCACTTCTATTGTGCAGACCACCGCGATGGCCACGGTTTCTACTACGCTTCCCGTCTCAACGACAGCGCCAATTATCTGTGAACGGCTTTGCAGACCGAGTTTCGAGATCGCGAATACTAACTGCGGCTCGGGTTGCAAGGTTGTTAATTGTCAGGTCGCTGGCAGAGTGCCTCGTGAAATTGGCTTCGGATGCGTGTTCAACACAGATGCTGGGACTGCCGTGACACCCCCTCCAACAACGGTCGGCGCTCCCACGACGGCGGCCACTACATCTCTGGTGTCTTCGACCAGCGTGACCACCTCCGTTGCCACGACTATCGCTACTACAACGACAGCCACTTCTTCGACGACGCTTGATTCTTCTGCTAGCATCACGACGACAACAACGGTTCCTGTGACTGCTCAAGCTGTTTTGGCCACAACCACTTTGCAGGTTGTCACGACTACTTCAACAACGCTGATCTCAGCGGGCGCGAGTACAGTCGCCGGTACAACCGCGGCTTCTACAACTACAGTCGGTGGAATCACATCTACCTCAGCTACTTCTGGTACTACCACAGTCGCTTCGACAGTCGCTGTCACAACAGCTGTAGCATCTCCTGCAGCCACTAACACAGCTGCTACCACCACAACGCCTGCTTTCGGCACGACCACAACTACTACAGGTTCGACAACCACGACGGCCGCCGGCACGACCACAACTACTGCAGGTTCGACAACCACGACGGCCGCCGGCACGACCACAACTACTACAGGTTCGACAACCACGACGGCCGCCGGCACGACCACAACTACTACAGGTTCGACAACCACGACTGCCGCCGGCACGACCACAACTACTGCAGGTTCGAAAACCACTACTGCCCTGTTCATTAAGACTTAAGCTACGACCACGACTGCTTTAGCCACCATCAATTTCGCAGCCCCATCAATAGTGACCCCGTTCAGCACAACTGCTCCCACCACGGCCACAGCCGCTTCGGCCATCACAACTGTTCTCCCCACGCGACTTTAGTCATAACGTCAAAGAACCTATCTCGTTGATGGTTGCGGGCGCAACACGAGGAATACATGTGAACCTCCGATTTTTTTCGCCTTAATCCGATTCGTTTTCCTCGCCTTTCAATCAGGCACCCACTTGCTGCTGTGACCATGACTGAAGTTCCTTGACCAAGCACACAGCTTCCTTAAGAACAAGACACTTTTATCAAAGACTATTAATTATTGACTAGTTCACGAGGATTTCCTCTCCTTGGTTTAAAGAATCGTTTCGGATACCGATTTCAATGTTGTGTTCTCCTATGTTATTTCATACTCTATCATTCTTAGCCATACACCGCAACACAACCACAGTAGATAAGGAACTTATTCCATGATGGAAATATATATTTCCTTACCTACTGAGGAAGAAAAAGAGGGTTGAACGATACTGTAGTGTTCCGCGGTGCTCTGATGTGCTTGATATATTGTTTCATAAGTCGTGAGCAGACGTCGCTAACCCTAGGAAGTTAGTTGAATGCAGTAAAAAGAACAACGGACAAATATATCCATTCTGCTTTTCACGATCCCTACCCAATGCTCTCCTTGGTGTCCCACTGTTCGTTTTATTACTGTAGTAATGCTCCTGAGACGAACTGATATCCGAGCTTTGTCTGAATTGAAAGCAATGATTTGAATTAATTTTGAATCTCCCTCCAGGAAATCACGTCCAGCAACGGCCGCTTGGTCTAGTGGTATGATTCATCCTTAGGGTGGATGAGGTCGCGAGTTCGATTCTCGCAGCGGCCCAAGCACTGAAGACAATTCACATGCACTTTTAGGAGTATTTTGCCGAAAATGTTACACGGATCCCCTGCGATTGCTTCTGCACGTGTACTCTACCCAACATCTATTGAACTGTTTTCATTTAGTGTGGTCCATCTCGATGGCAGAATTCTGACTGTCTTTTTGCGCCCACGTTGCCCTGGACCGGCGCTACACCGGTCTCCCAAACTTGACAGATTCGTGCAGAAAAATGACGTCCCCTCCCAGCCACGCTGTTTTCCGGCCGTCCACAACGAGGTAGAATCTTCTATACCCTTTCGACCTGAAAAACCGTTCTACCCTCCGCGCCATCGCCCTGGACGCCTCGACCGTCATCACGTTAATCCTCACAAAGTCCCAGTCAACCCCTTGCAGTACCTTCAACTCATGACCCTCCACATCAACGCTCATATAATCCACAATAGTGACCCGATTCTCCTTCAATATCTGGCCAACTGTTGTGCAAGTCAGATTCAGTCGCGCCGTCTCGCGCAAAACAGTCCCGATCGACCGGCCCCGCTTTCGCAGCACGACGTGCTTGTTCGTCTCGCTGATCCCACCCGAGCCCCTCGCAGCAATAAAGGACACCCGCTCGCCAGCCCGGTTCGACGCGCACGTCGGCACGAGCGTGCACGTGCGTTTCGCACGGAGCTGTGTGTGGTACTCCGGGTTCGCCTCAACGCACACGCCAGACCACCCAAGACAGGAATCCATGAAGTACGTGTTCGAAATTTTCGGTCGCGAGGCTGGCCGCCACGTCGACGTATACGCCGCGTCGTTGCAGGCGCGAGAAATGATGCGTGAACAGGTAGTGGTCTTGGTTGTATTGGCTCATCATGCGGACCGTCCCGTCTGGGCAGGTCTGTGTGTCCTGGTTGCGTTTGCAACGGTTTGCTTTTGCCGGTTGTTGATTAGACGCTCGCAGAAGGGCGGGCTTGACTCATAGGTCCAGGTCGGGTGCGTGGGTAGCTTGCTTGCCGGCGGCGGGTGGGATGGAGGCGTTCGGGGAGTGTAAATTGAGGATTGGGAGTACACGAGAAGGAGAACGCATAATGCCACGAAGGAAGGGAATAAGAGCAGGATGGTGCGCCCGGGAGATCCGTTCTTTGGAAATGTCGCGTACATGCTGGAGATATGGGATCCGGTTCTTTGCTATTATCCGAACTGGTTGCAAGCAGTTTTTATAAACTGTCGGACATTGATTCCACAATTTACGACTTCCTTCTCACGTCACGCACGAGATGATTGCCATCAGGCCACAATACCCTTCATGTCCCTCCTTGTGTCCGGATGGATCCTTCACAACACAGTTCACCACACAAGCCGATCTGGAAACAAAACAGATTGTCTCAGGCTTTTATTCCTTATTAGACAATAGTTTTAATTGGAATAAAAGGCAATAATATTATTTATCAAAATTTTTGTTTATATTATAAACTGAAATGTGCATATACAATATTTACATAATAATATAATATAAGTATAAATATTGTAATTTAAACCAACGAATAAAAGCTATATGAAATGCAGCAACACAAATTCGTGTCAACCATAATTCCGTACCCAATATATTAAGAATACTTAAGAGAAAACAAGAACAAGAACAAGTAAATATTAACATACATTAACTTAAGAATAAGAAAGGGTAAAATATTAATGAAAAAGAAATATTCTGTAACAAAGGAAAAGAAAAAGAAAAAGAAAAAGAAACAAACTTTGACCTCACATAATATCAATTCAAACAACGGTGTAGCCGATATTTTTTGTACACTTTGATGGTTTTGTGATATTGATTTTTCGTGTGAGGAATTTAACATTAGAAATTTTTATTTTCGAAGCTAATCAAGTCATTCGCAATACACCCAAAACTTTGAAATTGAAGATCATTTGCTTAATTACTGATTTTAAGGAAAACGAAAGTAGTTGTTCAGGCTATAAATAAATACGTTCTATTTAGTGACATGAAGTCTAGGGTGAAATGTATCTATATTACAAAAAAACAATATGTTTTAAATATTATTCTATCATATGAAAATTTTCCATTTCAGTTAAGGTTTTTTCGTTTCCATTATTTGAAAGTATTGCTTGAACATAAAAACATTTCATAGTTAATTTCAAAACCTAATGGGTTTTAATGTTTTGCCAGTTTAAAATACTTTTTACTACTTACATATTTTCCAGAACCCACTTTATAAATTTATATTAAAATATTCAATTTTTCTACTGATTTTTCGAGTATACTCATCCATGGACTAAGAGATGCAAAGTGGGGATATCCCCCTCATCGGCGCGCAAATATAAATTAACCCCTGTCGGATTCGCCCCGATTCTTTTAATTTAATTTTTACTTTTATTCAGGCCTATCAGATGGGGAGTTGTACTGACGTGTTGATGTTTTCTCTATGTACTAAATGTGAGGTTTCAGACTGAAAGCCCCCCTGTACGTCAGTGAAGCGCTGGAGTTGTCACTCGTCCTCTTCGTAATCTGATTGGAGGAATAGAAGATGAATATGAGCACAACAAAGCACATGGTAGGTATAGTTTAGAGGTTACAATAGCGCTCATGTTGGAAACTTCGTTCAAATCGTAAGAACTATGTGTTAAAAATGAATTGTTACACATATCACACAGCGCACGAATAATATGGAATGGAATTACTGGCGAAACCCTTCAAATCTTAATGACAGTTCTGAAATTATTTCTCTTTGAAAAACAAGTTTCTTAAAACCATTCACAAACTACGCCTACAGACTGGCGACTGAGAAACTGAAAAGTCTATAGAAACAGGTCTAATGACCAACTGTGTATTCTCTGCAGGCACAGTCTTTAACCGTTCTTCCTGTGATAAACATAATGATGCTTTCAATTTCGTTCTTGCACTTGTGAGTTGATTCGGAATTTTCACGCAGAATTTCATGGAAAAATCGTAAGTGGCAGCTCTGCGTAATTACGAAGGATCTTTGACATCCCCGCATGTCGTGTTTGTATCGTTTACATGCCGGTTTTACTTGTAGTTTTCTGTTATCGTCATTCTCCAAGTAGTACACGAACAGCTGTTACCGCCATGTCGGGCGAATACCGCGCGCTATAAACCACCGTACTTTCACCACCGTACCTCCATCATCACAACGGTCCACCGAAACCCAAAAAGTCGCGGTAACTTCCAGCAAGCCTTCGATTCAACCAACCGAGACTTTCGCAACCATTGAGGAACCCAAGCCATGCCCCCCATGCCCGAAATTAGCCCCATACCCCCAATCGCCTCATGAACACCACTCGCACCACTCGCACCACTCGCACCACTCGCAACACTCGCACCACGACCATCACAGTGCCCACTACTCATTCCTCCGATGCTCTAGACATTTCCAGTCACACCCAACGATGGCATCGCTCCTTGTCTCATTAACACGGAAATTGTTATTCTTCCCACCGATGTTCTCTCACCTATGAAGAAGGAGAAAACCGGGAAGCTCAGATGCGCGCTGAACTGCAGAGATGATTACGTGGGCACTCTCCTTAACATCGTAAAGGATGTGAAACTGATTGGTTTTAACGAGTTGTTGGCCGTCTGTAATAGGAAGTCAGAAATCCTGTCTGTCATTTTTAGTCTAAATACAAGTGGCTCCGTCGCCGAATCGCGGCGATTTAGAGAGCTCGCTGTCCGCGTTAGGTAAATATGTAGCGACTCGTAAGCCTCTTATGCAGCCCTTAGCAACTATTTCACAACGTAGTTATCATTTGATTCAAGTTTTTAAAGCATTCATCAATCATTCAAACTTTACTTATCATACTCTCGCGAAGGGCCTCAGGATACAGTAAATTAATTGTCCTATTTTCTCCGTGCCTTGTGATCAATGGCAGTTTGCCTGGATGGGTCGCTCTTGACAGTGCAACGTACAGCTGACCATGTGTGAAGAACTCCTCCCTGAAGTCCAGCCCGAGCTCCCCTCCAAACGACGAACCTTGTGATTTGTTTGTGGTCAGGCCAAAGCAGACACGCACAGGGAACTTAACACGCTTGAACCCTTCTATAGCGAACACGGCATCTTTGGAAGAGATAGAACCTTCCCAGCATGCACACTCATGATAGACTTGAGGATGAGAAGTGAGGTCGTCATCCGTACCACCTGATAGAGTGCCCCGTTGACATGGCCTTGTGAGACGTTTAGATTGGGCAGAAGCATTACGATGATGTTATTCTTGAGCTTGAGTTGGTGGTCCGGAAGAGCAGACCCGGCTGTGAGACTGTTGAGAAGTTCCACTGGGTACGCTAG
>JAVCKV010287758.1:0-14594 GCA_032274145.1 Herpochondria borealis
AACGCTCGGAGAACCAAAGCTAAAACTCAGAGAGATTTAAGCGATGAAGCCATTAAAATTTTGTCGTGCAGTGTGACTGGGTGTATAACAAATCATTGAAGACAGAACTTTTTGGGCAAAGGCAGCCCAAAAAATCCGCTTAACTCAAACATTCGCTTAAATAGTGCATACTTTATCTTCATACAATGATATACCTATATATAGTAATTGGTTGCACTATTGCATTTGCCATATTCCATTTCGTTTTTTTGTGGGTGAATAATTTAACTACTAAGAGATCAGTTTGGAGTAGTATTTCTGAGGCCTTTAGAAGTAAAGAGTGGGTAATTGTGATAGATCATGACCCACTGAAGGTGAGCTTACACTTCGATTTCTATTCTCTGAAATTCATAGCCTCAAGCTCACCTGAATCGAATTCATTGAGAAGCGCTTCACGATGTTCACGAGATATTTTAATTCGCCCAAGTCGATCAGTCTTGATTGTGATATGTTCACCCTTGCTTTCGGCAGGATGCTCAATAGTTGTAAATGTCATAAGATCTACATTTACAGAGCTACGTAGTAAAATCAAAGTCGCCAATGAACGCCCTTCAGCTGACGCTTACAGTTGAGCGTTCGTATAGTCTGTATAGAGTCACTCATTGCCCATATTGTCACCACCACCTGGAGAAGAAGCTAGGCAGAGATTGTTTTGTTTCGACTGGAGATTTAACTGAGCTAACAATTCACAGCAGAAAATGAAAGAAGCCACAGGTGTCATAGATCACAGGATACTCCTCAATTTCAGAATAGATCCTGAGATCATGAAGCGGAACTTGCCACCAGAGTTCAAACCAAAGTTGATCAACGGTTACACTATCGGTGGTATATGCCAAGTAAGTTTATCCCAAATGAGAGCGAAGCATTTGCCTGCCATTGCCGGTATAGCTAGTCACAATGCAGCACATCGTATAGCTGTTAACACATCAGAGGGAGACGGTGCCTACGTCACTAGGAGGGATACCAATTCATGGTTGAATACAGTCTCAGGCGGGAGAATTTTCCCAGGAACTTATTCTAAGGCTACTTTTGATGTCTCAGCTACAGATGAGCACTATCAAGTCAAAATCCATGATAAGGTTAATTTTGCCATTATGTCTATATCAGCTGGTGTGGCTGAAGCTTTACCAGATGCTTCAGTCTTTAAATCTACGAACGAAGTGTCAGATTTCTTTAAGACTGGAAATATTGGCTGGTCTTCAAAAGATTCAGGGGGATATGATACCATTGAGTTAACAACAGATGTATGGAATATGAAGCCACTTTTAGTAGAGGAATTCTATTCTTCGTATTTTTCTAATAGATCGATGTTTCCCGAAGGTTCGGTAGAGTTTTATAGCGCTATGATTATGAGAGACTTACAGCATAGTTGGGTTTCTCGTAAAGATCTATGCGACATATGTTGCTAATGGGGTAGCGGGCAGACATCCATTGCTTTTCAAGACTATGAAGTTCTTGTTCTTCCAACCATTTGGTTGGCATAGTGAATCGAACTACTTCTCTGTTGGCGCTTCTCCAAGGTCCTTTGCGACTTAGGCTTGCTAGTTCCTCTTTATCCCTTGACTCTCCTAGCTTCAATAGTTTGTGCTAAATAGTCGTTTAGAGGGACTGAACAACTATTGACCTTGTAGAATCATTTTGGCCACTTGCTCGGCTAGTTTCTTTCTGCCTTCTTGCTTAAAATGAACATTGTTCGGAGCGACGGCATATTGCTTTAAAGTTGGTTTAATCAAGGCGTGGAGATCGTTGATCGGAATCTTATGTTTATTCATCACTCGTAAAGCTGCATCTAGGTATTGCTTTTCGAGCGCTTGGTCGATGATCACATCTGATTTAAAGCGTTTACGCATCGTTACCTCAGCTTCAGGACATGAAGGAGTCGTCGTTGCCCAGATCAATTTGGCACCTGTCTTTTTCAATCGTTGAACCAATGCCTCCAATCTCTTTTCATACATAGCTGGCGAACGGTCCTCTTTGAAGTATTTCCAGCCATACATATCCCACAAGCCAAAGTTGAAATGAATCAAGTCCCACTTGGTATCACCTAACCAACTATCGATCTGTTTAATACCACGAATCGTAGGCCCAGCATTGCCCTTGTGATGGATGACCTCGGCTTTCCCCTTCAGAATTTTTTTCACAAATGGCGTGTAGCCGAGTGAAATCGAATCCCCCATGAGCAAAACCTTTGGCAGCTCACTCGCGGGTGCGGGTGCATCTAACATTTTGATTTGTTGGAGCCAGCCGAGTAACGAGTTTGGCCAGTTTACGCCTGGTGGCTTCGAAACTCCGTAGTGAAATGCTGCGTGACCTCCAGTTTCGACACTGAACAACTTCTGCTGAACACCAAGTGATTTCAGTTTATCGTTGATCGCTTCACCGAAGGAATAGGGGGCCGTGTTGTCATCACGAGCGTGGGCGATGAACGTAGGTGGTGCAGTTTTTTCTAATGGAAAATCCTTTAATATTTTACCATTTGGCCACGGGCACATGAGGCCGATAAAATCAGGACGGCTAGAGAAACGCTCAATGGGATCCGCTGAAGTAGCGTCACCTAGATCGTAATTCGCCGCCAAGTTAAGGCATAGATTACCTCCTGCCGAATATCCCTGGATTCCAATACGCGAGGGATCTAACTTCCACTCTTTAGCATGAGCACGTACGATTCGAACAGCACGTTTACCATCTGCGAGAGCATCATCGACTACATTGTTTTTTGCGTATCTAGTACGGTATTTCAATCCGATCACTGTGATCCCTTTTTTATTTAGATAGGTAACTACATTTCCCGCATGAAGATTCATAGCAAGGTGTCCGTATCCTCCACCGGGACAGATGATTATCGTTGTTCCTTTGGCGGCTCTCTCTTTGGGGAACCATACGAACATCTGAGGTTTTGAGACGTTGCGGATACGGTCATTGACCACCTTTTCTGGTTTTCCACCAGTAACAAAACCAGGAGCATCTCCTGAATAGAGATCGATCACTAGCGAGGGATTAGGCTTAACCCCCGGGATATCCGTCACTTCTGCATTGAGGATATAACTTGAGAAAACTGCAACAATTGCGAGAAATTTTAAATAGAACATTGTATGAAATTTGGGTATAATAAACTTACTGATCGAGGCATTCGAAGATGATGATGGCCGGAATGGACAACGGAATGAAGGGTTCACCCGCGGCATGTCACAGGGACACGCTGACCGCGGGCGTCGCCATAAGCTCCCTTATTCCTTTGGGATCTTGTGAAGAGTGTAATAGGCTTTCGCAAATTCTGGTGTTGATTTCTTAGCGAAGGCTGTCTTCTGTAGATCGATGAAATACACTCTTGAACTGTCCGAGCTGTTCGGGACGATTGGATTTTTCTCTTTCTCGATTTTGAAGTTGTCTAGAGAAATATTGCAGACTGTTTTGGCTGCATTCCAAGTGCGGTTCAAAATCTTTTCCTGACGCTTACCCTGCTGCGGAGATCCGTATTTCTCACTATTAGAGTAATACCAAGATGAACATGCTAAGCCTTCGTAGTCGTCAGTATTCTCTTGTGGCTGCGTGAAGTGAATCTCGAAGCCAGCCTTGGTTGCACGCACTGTTTTAATCGCATTCACTGAAGCCTTGGGATCAAATATGATGCGTTGCAGAGCGAATTCGTTGCCCCCGCGGGACCCCCAACCTCGTCCGGTCTGACCAATCCACAAGCTGGAATCTGCTGGGTCAAAACGCAATCTCATAACTCCCGATTTAAGATCTTCCGCAAATGGCATGACGGCTCCTTGTTCCTGACCATCCACAACCTCAGTGTCAATGCGGTAAATATTCGACCTTGTTTGGTCACCAACAAACATCTGATCTTGGAAAGGTCCGAATGTAACCTTATCGGTCAAAAACTCCGGTGATCCAGGAGCATTCATCACCTGACCATGAGGTAATAAAACAACTGGTAACTCACGCGTATCCTTGACGGCATCCCACTTCGACTCTGGACTGTTCACATTCAAGCCTGGGATATCCAGCAGACCAGTTGGGTTTCCGTAAAACTTTCCTTTTTTTACTTTGAAGAGCTTCGAGGTACCAACATATTCACCCTGATTTTCGGTATAAACTATTTCGTTCTTAGGAGAGAGAGATAACCCTGCTGGGCTACGGACGCCACTGGCAAAGATCTCCGTATTCCCCTTGTCATCACAGCTGAGTATCCACCCTCTTAAGCCTCCGACAGTACCCATCCACGCACCACCAGCTTTATACATGCCAGCAACTTGATTTCCCAGATTGAGGGAAAAGAGGTATTTGCCGTCATGCTTAATCGGTCCATGTAAATACTCGTGGTAGTCTCCGTTGAAACGGAACTGATCTGTGAGATTGATGCGCTTTTCCGACCAATTATCTCCATCTTTATCAATGAGGCGTGTGAGTCCTGTTTTTTCACCGATAACGATGTCACTTTCAGAGTTTACTACCATTCCGATCGATTCATAAGTACCCTCCGCAAATAGATGCCACTTATTGTTAACAATCTTCCATATACCAGCAGTACGGGTCGTGATAAAAGTTTGATCTTTATAAAATTCAATTCCTAGCGGTTCAAATACTAGACCGCGACCGAATGGGTCCTTTGGAGCACTTCCGTCTTCTATTTGATAACCTTTAGGCAAGCGTGCCGCTTTGTTTGACTTCGTCCACTTGAGTTCCTGAGGAGCGTAGGATTCAGCAGCTGAAATATCGGAAGTATAAAGACCTCCTACCAATTTTGGTAATCCTGCTGTAAAAATAACAGATGTGTGTTCTCCTGCAGGAACAGTCCATTTACCTTCACTAATTTCCCCAATGGATACTGACACATCCTTAAGTCCCTCTTTAGGAATGAAGAACTGTTGCTCGCTCTTGAGGCTCATCTTAAACTTTGCCTCGAGTTGCATACTCTTGCTAATGTTCAGCTCTAAATCAATTTTATTGGAGCCGACAGAGTAGCTAAACCGTGGAACTTGTTTCTTAGGTGTCTCCACTCCTAGAAATTTTGCAGGGAAAGCGCGCACCATCGCAAGAAAATCTGAGGTATCTTCTAAAAATTCTTTGGACTGCTTCGCATCGTTCATACGTGCCGGTGAGGCAAAAGTTAGATCAACTAGCTTTCCCGTAGCATCGTATGCCTGAAATAAGTTTTCCAGGCCTGTGTAGACTCTGCTCTTGAAGCCTTTTTCACCAGCACCTTTGCCGCGACCTACTTTATCTGGCTTACGCATAAATGGGCCATCCCAGACCTGTGCGATCGCCATGCTACGAGGATCAAAGCTATAGTTCAAGTCTCCTGGTAAACCGACGTGATAAGCACGCGCCGATACATGTTCACCCATGTCTACACGCTCGATACGTGGAAAATCTTTAATCCATATTGCTATGTCATCCTTTTCTAAATCATACTTAGCACCTTGCTTCTTTTTCCAAACAACCTCAGATCCGGCATCAGCCGCTGGATTAAGGGTTACAAGGTAACTGTGCAGCGCATTTATATCATCATCATTGAGAATTTTGTAGCTGTATGGAGGCATCACAGGAAGATGACTGGTCCCATCTGCTTTAAGCGACAGAATTTCGCTCGGGCGACGTAGTGAATCCTTAAGGTATTCGACCGTTGCTTGGCGTTTTATCTTGCGACCTTCGGCTAC
Organism: Herpochondria borealis; assembly: GCA_032274145.1. Classification (NCBI taxonomy): domain Eukaryota; phylum Rhodophyta; class Florideophyceae; order Ceramiales; family Ceramiaceae; genus Herpochondria; species Herpochondria borealis. Next base: position 5,703 of record JAVCKV010287758.1, read on the forward strand.
TTCTAAGACTTCGATTTCTTTTCCTTTGAGAGTAAATATGCCAAATTGAGACGGGCCAGTCTTGACCACACCCTTATCAACTGCATGACACTCTATACAGCCTTTTGCTACGAACATTTTACGACCCACATCCACGATATTCACCATTGGATGGCCTTTGTCATCTAGTGGTGACGCTTCCGCACCTATCAGATTGGCTTCACCCGTAGTACTGAGTTGTAATGGTTTCAATTCGATACTACGGATCGCAATGGGTCCATGATCTCCTTGAATATAAATGGACTCAGCACCGGCAATTTCATTATAAAATTTGGAAGAACGCGTAGGGCCTTTGGCCACTTGGTTTTCATGAACTAATTTGCCATTGATGAGCACCTTCATGAATTTAGCGTGATGCGTTTTGCTACCATCTTTAGAAAAACGTGGTGCACGGAAAATAACTTCCATTGTCTGCCACTCGCCAGGAGCTTTAGCTGCATTAACTTTTGGAGGTACTCCTTCAAAACCCTTGGGATTTCTCTCTTCATCATAACGCTGATAAAGCCCACCCATATCACCTGCTCCCACTTTTGCTTTGCCAAAACTATCTAGGATCTGAATCTCGTAACGCCCCATGAAATACACCCCAGAATTGGAGCCCTTGGGAATCATGAAGTCGAGCTTCATATGAAGATCTTTAAACTTACCCTTAGTACGTAAAAATGGAATTTTCTTACGCTTACCTTTGAGCATAATATTGGAGAGTAAGGCCTCACCTGGACGTACAACGGTTAACTCTTTCCCAGTTTGCTTTATATCTCCATAATAATTCCATTTAGCTTCTTTACTAAATTGTTCTTTTAAGTCACTCGCTTGTAGAGTTCCTAAGCCGAGACAAGAAATCGAAACGGAGATGCTGGTTAATTGTGCGATTGTCATAAAATTTGAATTGTTTATAGATAAAGAAAGTGCGCTGGCTATTGCTACGCAGTTTATACTCCAGTGATTTTATAAATAAACAAAAAAAACGCCTAGATTGCTAAGGGCATTTTTCTTGTGGATTATATTGGGGTCCTAGGCTAGCCAGTGATATTATAGGCTGGTGACTCAAACAGAACAGATGTAGTAGTATTGATGATCACTACTTTACATTCTACGAGTGAATCCAAAGTCTCCGAGGCAAGCTGTGCTTCATTTTTTCTCCAACTTCAGCATTTCCTCAGCAAAGGCTTTACCGATGAGGGCCATGGTTTTAGCCGAACCTAAATAATGGTAACCGGCATTGGATGCGCCGCGCTTCCAAAGGGCTTCATCTGCCGGAGTAATCAACTTGGATCTATACTCTTTCATATAGGCCAGCTGTTGCTCTTTACTCATCTTGCCGTCCTTATTTGCGTGATATTTACTTTTATTCCTCAGTGATTGAGCCATGTTCCGAACTTTGAAACCATTCTTATCAACTGTAGCGAGAGCTACATCCCAAAATGGTGCAGTTTCGACGGCAGCAACGTTATCTTTAAACTCAGCCAACTTAGCTGGTGCTGCCATGGCTTGCCTAAAATAGTCAGGTTCATCCTTAAGACCACCTGCACCCATCACGCCGATAATAAAAGGCATCTTCGGAGCGGATAGATCCTTGCGCACATCGCGGATAAAATGGCCCAATGCCTGAGCATAAGGATCAAACCGATCAGGTTTGTTAGAGCGAGGGTAAGTTTGTCCATCAACCATATCATTCCAACCTTGGAACCAAACAAAGCCCGCCAGTTCGTAGCCCTGCTTCGGATCGTAATCTGGGTAAACTCGTTTAATATTAGCCAGAACTTTATGCACGTGACCCGTCATTAGGCGATAGTTAATACCAGTTGCAGCCTTCTTATCGACTTTCCACTTTTCAAAATCTTTAGGGATTCCATGGCCTTTCTGTTTAGGGTAGTTTTCAATCTGCCATGCATTGAGTGTGTAGGCTCCAGCACTTGGTGGACGAAAATCAGTATGTAGGCTCTTACCACCCCAAGCAGTTTTGATAATCAGTATCGGGCCATCATGAGCCTTCTCCATCGTCAGTCCGAAGGTAAACTCTGGTCCAATTTTACCACCTGGCTTGTCATAATCTCTAGCCCTAGCACCATAACCCGCTGTCAGTTTACCGTGAGCTTCACCGTTTTGCTTTCCCATTCCAGTGAGATTGGATATCCACACATGATCTGACACATGTGGCTTTCCATCAGGGCCGAGCATAGCCTTGAGAAGTGGTTTCGTTGCTGGATCGTCACCGATATAGTCGAACGTTTCAATCTTAGCGTGCCCCTCCATATTGGACTGACCAGCGAGTATATAAATTTTTAGTGGTTTGGCCTTTATTGTAGAGTAGCAAGCTAAACTGGAGATAGTTAATGCCACTATGGATAGTTTGGCTTTGATATTTTTTCTAGTTTTCATGGTTAGTTTTTATGCTTGGATTCTGCCGACCAGTAGCTTTCTCCAGTTCGTTCAAGTAGATCCTTTGCGCTGGTCTTCGCCCCGGTCCAGACCCTCTCAGCCACAATCTGCACTCTCTTGCCGGGTCGTCCGTATTCCGGGAATCCAGGACCAGTTCCGAACAACAGTCCCTCTTCTGCCTTTTCTTCTGTCTCCCAGGAGCACACTTGCCCGCCCAGCACTTTACCTCTATATTCTTTCGGATTAAATTTTCTCCAGTAAGCGAAGGGCTGAGGACTACGCCCGGCACCAAACATATATGGCGACCAGCGTGCAATGATCTCCGGCGTAGTCATGTAGAGCTTATCCGCCACATACAGGGGCGTCCAAGAGGTGTTGAGCACCTTGTAGCCAGCATTAAAATAATCCGCTGGCATTTTACCACGGTGTTTTATATCGAACGGGCAAACTATGATGTCTTTATGAATGATTGGTTTGTTAGTTGGCGAGAAACCCTCCCACACAAGCATTTGTCGATTTTTGCTCTTAATCACTCCGTGCATCCGATTAATGAAATAATTGAAAAGTTGATTACCATCCTCTAGCTTCTCTTTCTTCATCCTTGCAATGCAATCAGCGCACTTGGTGCCTTTATAATGAACCTCATCGGCACCTAGATGCCAATAGGCCCCAGGCATCATATCCATGGCTTCAGTGAAAAGCTTTTCCATAGTCTTATATGTCTGCTCCTTGCCAATGCAAAGCTTACCTCCAGTCCCTCCACAACCTAATGAAGGTATACCCTTAATTAAGGCTCGAGCATGCCCAGGTACATCGATTTCAGGCACTACCATAACGTTGTATTTTCGTGAAACCTCCATCAGCTTTGCGATCTCGACTGGGGTAAAGTGGCTATCTTTAGTTGGTAAATCAGGGAAGGCAACACTGGGCAAAGTATAGCTTTGATCATCGCTGAAATGTATCTGATAACGGTTCAATTTATATGAGGCCATGCGCTTGATCGTTTTGATATGAAAATCGATCGAGTGAAAATGCCTGGCATTATCAATCATCAGCCCACGATAGGGAAACTTAGGGTGATCGGAGATACTAAGATGCGGAATAGCATGATCCGGTCCGGCGTGAAGAATCTGCAACAACGTACGAGTGCCCCAGAACAGGCCTTCACTGGTCGCGGCTGAAATGGAGACGCAAGAGTCGATCTTGAGCTGATAAGCCTCGGTTCCTAAATTCTTATCCGTCACCCGTTCGAGTTTTATAATGCTACCTTCCGTCTTGGCATCAAGTTTGCCGTGAGAGACGATAAATCCCATCGCTAATAAATCCTTCACACAAGTCTCTGCCAGTTCTCCATGGGTACCATCGTGACTAAGAAATAAACGCTTTTTAGGCATGAATGAACCTTTTCTGACCTCCACCTTCTGAGGGTAGGGTACCAGCGGCATGGGAAGCTCACTGTTCTCTGCAGATGCTAAAGTACTAAAGACAGTAAGAAAGATAATGGGGATAGTTTTCAAAAAAGTTCGTTTTATCATATATATGTTATGTTGGTAGCGATGTGCACATTCTCTTTTCTGCAATGATGCTTTCTAGAGAACAAAATTATAGAGCAGTTATACTCTCGTTCAAAACCATTTTTATCAAAAACCTGTAACACTCTTTTATAACACACCCGGCTTAGACTCATTCTTTTTTCTCTTTTCCTCGATACTACTGACACCTACTCTCACGCCATGATTATACGTTCACTCATTCTCATCACTATGCTGAGCTTGTTGGTACACTCCCAAGCTGCGGAGAAACTTCTTCAGAAAAGTAACCCCAATACGATTCCTCAACTTAACACCAAAGGGGACGTTTACAAAACGGAAGGTCCGAATGACCCACTCATATACGGAACCACAGTCGGTAATAAGAAGATGATCATGCTCTACACCGACTTTCAGGACGTACAGTCAAAAACCGATACAAAGGAGGCGGGAGAGGTTATCCTCGGAAAAGGTCGTTTTCTAGAAATTTTTCACAAGCAATCATACGGTAATATTAAGATTTCTATTGATCATATTCACGGCTGGCGGCATCTGCCCAAAAAGCAAAAGGCGTATCATGCGAGAACCACCGAAGCACATAGGGATATGTTCATTGATGTATTAGCACTCTACCCCAAAGTTGATTTCAATAAGTATGACTACATCGTGGCCAAGATGCCGGGACGCGGTAACTTCGCTTTCGGCGAGCGGGACGATCTCGCCATCCCTTACCGCAATGGCAAAATCAATCTCGTGGTGAATATAGGCAGCAACAACCCTGTTGTTTTGGCACACGAGGTCGCGCACCTAATGGGACTTCCGGATCTCTATACTCTGGGAGATGCTCAGGGTCCAAGGAACCCAGTCGGCGAATGGGACATTATGTCCATTGCTCACAATGCATCTGGATTTATAGGCTGGCACCGCCACAAATTCGGATGGTTAGCAATAAACCGAAAAAACTACCTAACAAAAGGATCACACTCGATCGATCTGTCCCCGCTCGATGCAAAGTCCGGAGTCTCGATGATTGTCATCCCAGTCGACAACCCGAAACACCCGAGCAAGGTATTCGCTATCGAAATTGGACAACCTCCCCGTGCTCGGAAGGGTAAAAAGCAATGGCCCGTTGGTGTTCTGATCTACAGTGTAGATGCCACCCTAGCCACGGGAAAGCACCCAGTAGTGATTTACCCAAAGGCTGACCGTAAAGAAGGTGCACCCTTTCACCCTGGCGACAGCTTTGAAGACAAGGCAGCACCCTTTAGCTTAAAAGTCGTCAAAAAACTTTCCAATGGAAACTATCAACTGGAAATAAAGGTTCATTGATTTTGACGGTATTGTCAATTAACTCATTCGTGACATTCCCCCACCCCCAGACTTCTCTTTAAGCACACAACTCACTTTTTGATAGTTGAACGTGTCAGCATCAACACGATGAAGCGAGTTCAAACACTGATTCAAACGAATGCCTGTGCTTCGGATTCCAGATAATTGCTTCATCGTACACCACGTTCGTGAAAATTCGTGGTCAAAAACAAAACACCAAGCAAGAACTGTACTCAAGTCACAGAGGAAAATCTTCTTGGCAGGGTCAATCAGCAAACTACAATTTCAACTATGAATACACCCACACGGCGCCAATTCCTCTCATTGTCAGAAATCGCAGCTGCTACTACGGCCACCGGTCTAATATCCACACCATAATTATTGGCTCGGGATAACCCAAAAAATCCAGAGGAAAAACCAAACACAGACCAAGGGACCCGTGGGTTTATCATTTTAAAATTGGCAATATAGATGCTTGATCTATCAGTGATGGCTTCATAAAAATCCGTAAGAGTCTAGCCTCATGTATCCCGAGTCCGAACGCGAGAATATGGCACAAGCCCTCAAAGATCAATCCGAGCCCCTCGACCACATTCCTCTCTAGGTAAACATTCTTGCCATCAAAAAAGGGAATGAAATAGCACTCTTCGCCGCAGGGTTCGGAGCCCCAGAAAACAAAAACAGAGGCTGGCTCATCTCAGGACTGAAGCAAATCGGCATCCACCCAGATCAAGTCACCTGCACCTTTCTCAGCCACGCACACTTAGGCCACATCACCGGATTCACCACCGATGGAAAACCAACCTTCAAGAACGCCGCCCTCTACGTCACCCAAGAAGAATATAACTACTGGCGATCGCCTAACCCAGATTTCTCCAAAACCAAACGCGATCCAAAGGCCATTCCTCCCATGATCAAGAATGCTCAGAAGCACCTAGAAATCCTTACCCCTAACAAACAGTTTTCACCCGTAGGAGCCAGTCTACTTGAAGGGTATGAAGGGTATGAAGGGTATGAAGGGTATGGAGGGTATGGAGGGTATGAAGGGTATGGAGGGTGAAATCACCGTCTCGGGAAAGAAGTACAAGCCAAAGATATCGATGGTGGGCTTTGAAGCCATCATGACGGATGAACAGTCGCCGATGTCAGCACTTATATCCGAAACAGCTGGGGCAAAAAGGCTTCACCAGTGGATGGAAAATCAGTGCTACGAGTGCGTGCCGAAACCTAGAAGAGAGCAAACCGCTATCAAGAAGCAGATCTCAGCTGAGGGCTAGGCAGTTGCTTTTTAGAGGTTCTTTTTGATCGCCTCTACTAGTGAGGGAAGGATGACAACTTTCTTACCGAAGCCATAAGGTTCTGAGCGGTCTGGTTTCTTCCCGAAAATATTGCTGACCTTGGTGTGCATGTCGTTGATCGGTATGCCGTGCGCTTTCATCACGCTGGCGGCGATGCCATTGTATTCGGTTTCAGAGCCCGGTAGGTGAGGACGCCTAATCCGAAATTGAAATGGACGAGATCCAACTTTTCCTTGCCTAGCCATTTATCGATCAATACGATCGCCATTGCCGAGTGAGTCGTTTCTTTCGGAGATCCCACAACTACAGCCTGCTCTCTCAAGGCTTTTGAAGCCTGCTGGGTAATCGTTTGGTAGAAGTTATCCTCAAGGATCGAGCAGGACTTGGCAGTGGGCACAGCTTGTTACATTAAGGTGCTTCGCGAGAAAATCCTTGATTGAGAGAGCTTTTTCTGTGGACTCCCCTGCCGAGTCTTTCAGTGCTGGGACTGCAGGCGGCGGCTTTACCTCATCGCCAAGGGTCTCTTCACGCAGCATCGAGCCCATTACACTGAGTAACCAAGCCGAAGGCACAGGAATAGGGACAACATCGGCGTAGCTCACACCGATCCGGATTTCGTAGTAGTAGGCGATGCCCGAGGCATTACTCCTGGTGCAATAGAGAGGGTGTCAAAGGTCTGCTGACTGACCACGCCTTCGGATACAGCTCTGACTGCCCCGAGAGACTCTGATCTGAAAGGGAATGGAGAGTTACTTCGTGAACTTCTCCCAACGGGCCTGTAACTCAGCCTCATGCTTGGGCAGCGTGCCGGTACTGATGTAAAAACCAAAGCGGTAGCTCTTGGTCTCTCCTTTGGGAATCGTATCGTCCCAACAGACTCCAAAGCGACCATAATCCCGATATGCACTGTAAATGGTGCCTTTGGGTAGACCGGGATCGCTCAGGTGCTGGATCAGGTAATCCTGGCCGTTGAACTTGAAGGTCGAGGCCACCCAGGGAAGGTCCTTCTGGCCCTTGCTGCCCACCGCAGCTTTACCAGCGGCCAGGTATTTGGCGGATTTGTTGCCAGCTACGTCGTTGGAGGGACGGAACTGGCAGCCCGCGTGCTCGGGATCGCCCTTCAGCGTCGCGTCACCGGCCACCGCGGTTAGGTGAGAAGTTTTTTCAATCAGGAACGAGCCCTTGTCATCCGGCTTGTGGAAGAGGAATTCGCGTTTTTCAGAGATACAGACCATGTCGCCCTTCACCCAGTTGACCCCAACGACCAGTTTCAAACTATCGTCGCTTGCCACCTGTTCGATGATTTCGGTATAGGCCTGGCGTTCATCCTTGCGGCAATGCCACCAGTCACCGCTGTGCTCGCCGACTTTCATCTTGCTGAAACCGATGTAGATGCCGCGGTGATGGGTGAACTTGCCTCCTGCACCCTTGGTGAGATAGCGCTCTCCCTTCTTGTCGAGCGGGTCGATGACATGCAGGTAGGTCTTGTAGGTGTAATTTGTGCGCTCGGGAGTGCTGTCATCCCTGGCCGTCATGAAACGTGCGATGTTGCGCCCCTTGTATTGGATGTCGATGAGCTCATCAGCGGTTTCCTTGACCGAAAAGTCAGCGGCAGTGAGATAGCCGGAACAGAGTAGAAGTCCGAAGAGAGCGATGAGAGTTTTTTTCATGGGCATAATATGTGAAGGTAAGTTTTTGAGATACGTTGTCAAGAACATGCGTCTTTCATCCTCCGCGAGCATAGTTTGCGGTTTGAATCCGGAAGGCTAAGCCCATCATTGGGAGATCAGTGCAACGAGTGCGTGCCGAAACCTCAAAGCGTGCGTACCGCTATCAAGAAGCAGACCTCCGCTGAGTGAGTGGTGGACGCGTTTATGGGTGAGGTGACGGTAAGAAGAGTAACTGCAAGTGGGTGATTGATTTGTCCAGCGTGCTCCTCCATAGACAGCGGATGCAGGACGCTTGCATGGCTCCTGTGGCACGTATGCAACAGAATACTTTTGAGCTGTAGAGAAAGCGTTTCTCATGAAGTGTCTTTAGGCTCTTCACAATCAGGATCACAATTATCAGACGCTGGACTGGCAACAAACTCTGGCGGGAGACGTTTTCTAATTTCGGCTACGATGGTTTTAGAATCATTTTTACTTCTAGACCATTGAAATAGTAAATATGCCCCAAAAGCGAAGCCCCCGACACATATATTAACCCGCGGTTAAATTAGATTCACCTTTTTAGACAATAATAGACTTTGCTAGCGCTTTGTAGATATATGATAAATCGTGATGCTAGAAAACTAAGGCCTGAAGCTCAATGTG
>JAVCKV010287869.1:0-14594 GCA_032274145.1 Herpochondria borealis
GCCCGTTGAATGACAACAGCACTACGTTGAGTGCGACGCTTTAAATCTACTTGCCGGTGTGCGTGAAGAGTTCGAGATGTGTTTTGCATTAAAGTAGCTGCGGATAGCCTCTTCTGAGGTTCCTCACACAGATCGATCAGCACTGAGAGGTAATGAGTTTGGGCATCGAAGGAGGAACCAGTCAGAACACGACGAAGGACGCAACCGGGCGCTGGCTCATCGTACTGTAACTCTACAGCCCGAAGTGTTTGTCGCTGTCGGGCGAATGATTGGCACAGCACCGCTGCTGTTCGAAGTTCTTCTCGAACCCCAACGACGAATGATGGGCTTGGAACCTTGGCTCTCACTTCCCATTCATTGCACAGCCTGCGTGTCCTTTCGAGATATTGGACTGAACACATGCCGTTGGAAGGATCGATGTTGCGGATGATACTCTCGCAACCTGTCTACAGTCACACGAGCATAAACGTCTTCACAGACATTGCCAGTTGCCAAGCTGCTGGTGTTAAAGGAAAGAGAAGCCGAGGAGAGTGTGAGTTGTGTGACTTAACGGACTCAAACTGGGGGTTCAATGTCTGCCGTCCCAATCATGCAATCAAGCACGTCGGGAGAATGCAGCCTTGGTTGGAGTGAAGGTTGTAGAGAATCCATACTTCTCTGTTCCAACCATGACTCCTAGGTTCGACAGTAGAGCTCGAATGGGGCATAGTTACCCTCATTATTTCAAGAGTCAGTCTTGAAAAAGGCTCAGTTGTTGGCCCGTCAGGATCTGTAGCCGTATGCATTTTCGGAATAGGCTCGAATCAACCACTAGACCAAGCCATCGTCAGTATTTCTTATGACGCTCCGGATCAAAATACGGCAGGACTTGTGAGGCAATGAGGACGTACGTACCATCACTAAATAATATAAAGGCTTGAAGTTCACGGCAAGGTCGTCACGTAAGTTAGTGCAGCATGCGCTAGATGAGATCGCGTCCTCGCAAACTGGAGTCTTCCGGTTGTTCTTGTCAGCTTGCACAAGATTGAGATTGTGCCATGGGGGGAAAGCAAGTGTTGCTGGAGGGAGACGTCATGGTCAATCTGCCAAATCTGCCGAAATTCCAGATCTGTGGGGGCGTCCTTCCGTCGTCTGTCTTCATTTTTGGGGTTCTCATCTCACAAACTGCGAGCAGAAAAACGACGACGAAAGACACACATCTTTCATTGTTCAGCTTTCACCATGTTGGCTTCTTCCGTCATTGCTCGACGTGCACTCTCAAGACATGTTATAGTGTAAGTTGATTTGACAATAGAGAAGTATCGCGAATAGTTAGATGCTTGAATGAATCGAATCACTCACGTTTCTGTTGTCTCCGTCAGTTCCAATACTCTCAAATCAGGCGTGGTCGCTCGTTTCATGAGTGACTTGCCGTATCACATTGTGGTGGGTATGCCTGCACTCTCACCAACCATGGAGACTGGTAACTTGGCAAGTTGGACTATGAAGGAGGGTGACAGTTTTATTGCTGGTGACGTTTTGGCCAAAATTGATACTGACAAGGCCAGCATTGATTTTGAAGCACAAGATGACGGAGTCGTTGCCAAGCTATTGATTCCAGATGGAAGCGATGATGTGGAAGTAGGAAAGCCAATCATGGTGACGGTAGAAGATACCGATGATGTTGCGGCGTTTGCAGACTTTGTTCCTCCAGAGACAGAGGCTGCCGAAGAACCACCAGCCCCTGAACCCGTGGCAGCTGCTCCAGAACCTGTCGCGCCTCCAGTTGTAGCAGCGCCTCCTCCCCCTGCACCAGAACCAGTGGTTGCCGCGGCTCCAGAACCAGTTGTTGTCGCTGCTGCTGTTGCCACTGCCCCCACCATGGGTCCTGCTTGGGGAAGTTCCGCCAGGGTTGCGTCCCCAATTGCAAAGACTTTGGCTGCGAAACAGCAGGCCTATGTTGAACTGTATGGAACGACGGGACAACTTCCTTTGTAAAGAGACAACAATGAACTACATAGAGCTCTCGGGTTCTGATTAAAATATGTCTATCGTGCTCGTAACATCTTGTTTATGCTGCTGCCTGTCTCCTGACGAGAGTGGCACACGTAGGTAGTGCGACTTTGTGGGCTTCGGTCAGAAGAAGAGACTGAGTGTCTCTGCCCAGTAAGGAAGGCAAACGAATTTGATTTTAGGAGAATATATTATCCGTGTGGCTTCCTCGCATACTATTATGTTAGAGTTGATGCCCGGATGCAGGAGGGGGTGCTTGTCGGGTGGATCGTAGTTACTTGATAAATTGATGATTATCATGCTTGTTTCCCTTCAATCCGCTCTCTACTTGCTTTTTATGTGCGATCGACACACTAGGATCTACAACACTAATGTCCGCGCAATATAATCATAAGATCCGTTCCTTACATCACTTGGTAACCTATTCTTGAGCCTCTGAGGCGGTTGTCCTTGTAGTAGGCATGTTACGAGGAATGCAGAGAAATTTACGCCAAACGTCCAATCTTCCAAATTATCTGTTATAAGAGAAGACTCTACAAGTTTCAAGAAACGACCCTTCCAGGGTGCAGAGACCGAAGAGACAGGCATAGCCAACTTGCACCCATACGCCACGATGATCTCGCCGCAATTACTTCTTCTTCTTCATGTCTTCTTCTTCCCAGAACTTCTTTGTGTTTTCTTGGAAATAGAAGTATTGTGATAGTAGTGTAATGTTCATCACCGCTGAAAGCGAATGACCAGCCAGCAGGTTCCAATCAAGTCCCACTTCTGCTATCGTTGTCAAGACTCGAATCGTCGTTCCCAGGACATTCATACTCAAAGTGATAATGCTCTGGTTTCCTGTATGCTTCTCTGTAAAGATTGTCATAATTTGAGAACCTTTTGAGTAGACGACAATGGGTAGCAACGATTGCATGAGAATCGCGTGGTGTTCTAGTCTCGTCATGCAGGAATAGACATATAGAACAAACAGACCGCTGCACAGGACCACTTCCTGGAGCTGCGTCTTGGTGAAACGCCAGATATAGAGCATAATCGCCCCTGTTTGCAAGAGCAAGGCAAAGTTCTCTCCGTAGGATGTAAAGGGCAACCCTTGCAAAAGCCCATAGAGGAAGGCATTGGTCAAGACCACGATTTCACCATAGATGCTGGACTTGGCAAGGCCTGCCACCGACTGAGTTTGTGCAATATTGATCAGCATAGGTGCCTTGTTGAGGAAGGCCCCAGCAATCATGGCGACGCCCACGGCCTTGACAAGCACACGCATGACACAGTCTGTGTCGCCAAAGATATCGGAGAGGCAGTATTCCGGCGACAATTTCTCGTTGTCGCTATCACTCCAGACATACTCTGCAACTTCAGGTACGAACGGGAGGTTGAGGAGAAATAGGAAGGAGACCATAGTTGTTGTGGTTGATTAGATGATGTGCAAATGGCAACGTGATGTATTGGAGGCGCTGATGCTTGGGGTGTGATGCTTTTATTTGAATTCTGTCATCACGTCGCGGTGACTGTACACGTGTCAGCAGCAAGTGCATAGTACAGTACGAAGCGTGCGATTGCGTTGCCCAGCTATTAGTCTACGTTACTTGTTGAAGGCCCTGCGTTGAAGGATCCATGTAGCCTAGCTCTATCATGATGTGAACTCGTTGAGTCCCCGGGGACTGAATCTGATTTTGAGTTGCGAAGGCTGAGCTACTAGGTAGCATGACTTGCAGACTACAACACATCTCTTCGCCAACCAGAGGCATGGAAGTGTTGGATACGGTCCAATCAAGCTAGATGTTTCTTCGCTTCGATGGTATTATGTCCCTCTATGTACATATGTGACACCAGCGGTTCCTTTCTGAGACAGAGCGTGCAACATTCTGCATTAGACATTTCAATAGCTTGTTGTTCTATGCTACGTACTGTATTAACATTGCGAAATAATACTCTAATACCACTTCCACAAATAGCCTATGAATACATCACAGATAGTATGCCATCATTCTCTCATGCAAGTTCATAGCCTGATGGAACTGGTATCATTTCGACACCAGCTTGGTCTAGTCTCTCCACGCACTGTCGACAAACAAACGAGTGAGTTAGCTTCAATGGGTCATTTTGATGGACAACAAATTCAGTTCACACACGCACAGCACACATGCAGTTACTTACAAACTGTCTCATTTCTTGTTCAATAGGCATATCCATCTTGAGCGGTTCTCCCGTCAACAACTCTTTTGGATAGTCCTCTCCCAAATGCTCCGCCAGCAGTTGTTCCTGCCGTTTTCCCGCAAAGCAAATGGTAATTTTGGCGCGCGTCGATTCTCTCAACAGTGGAGAACAAATGGCATACATCATGCTGCACCAGTGAGGGGCATTAATCATGAGAGTCTTGTAGGATCGTTGTGGGTAGTTGGCACTCATGAGTGACAGAAACTTTTTGAGAAAGGACAACATTTGCTTTGTCTTTTTGAGTGACACATTCTTGAGGTCCAATATAGAAGTCATGGTTTGATCAGGACGGGGCTCGACAATGTTCCAGCAGTACTCCAACATGTAGACATAGTGTCGAATCAAGTCATCAAACTCAAAGTCGGCGGCTGCCGCCAAGTCATGGTTCATAAAGCCAGGTCGTTGAATGAAAATGACATGGTCTTTGGGGTCTCGACCCAAGAAAACGGCTGGTTGGACTGCCTTGCCTATATCAAAATAGGGGTTGGGGCGGTTCAGGACTGTATCGACTTGGTACTTTTCTCTCCAATCCAAGCTTGTCTTCAGAGCCTTGAGGGCCTTCTTACGATTGCCCTTTTGCATGCGAAGAAAGCGACCTGGAATTCCATCAGAGTCTTCCTCGTGACCGTCGCCCTTTTGAAGAACAGAAAAGTTGCACTCGGGGAGTTGCTGCTTGGGCGATTGGGCGATGACGTTCTCGGCATTATCATCATCGGTCGAGTTGACCGCGCTGGCGGTAGTATCGGGGGCAACCGCAGAGGCAGTACTGCCTCCACGAATCACAAACGGAAGACGGTGGTTGGATGTCGTCGCATGACTCACAGAAAGCAAACCAAGAAAGAACAAAATGGGTTTCATGCACATTGTTGTTGTTGAAAGATGGAAAACGTAAGGAGTATGAATACAAGTGCCTGCTTGTCAATCGATGAGCAACTAGTAACAACAAGGAGCAACGTCAGCGCGAGGTTGTGATTGCGATGCGGACAAGACTCACTCGCCACGAGACGATTATAATTCCCATTCAATTCCGAGAACCAACGGTCGGTTCTAGTCGAACTTTTCGAGGTGCGGTGATACGTGCGCATACGGCGTCACAGTGGCGTCACGCCAAAATGATGATTTAATCCCAAATCAAATGCGTCACTATAGTCTGTGAGTCACGTTTCTTAGCCTGTTTGTTGGCAATGGCTGGCTGTGTTGTGTTCATGCGGACCATATGCATTGCGTCCGTCTGCTCCGAGTGAACATTCCAATCTACAGCAGTTTGAAGTTGTACATCGCAAGATCAGATCCAATCCCACAATTTTTGAAAGAACAACGAGAATCACGGCTGCTGGTTCTCATCACTGTTGCTGCTCTTTACCACGACGACAACTACCATGGCCAACAACAACAGCAACAACAGCAACGATAATGAAGACACGGAATGGGGTCGAGCTATTGAAAAACAAACTGCGGCATCGTGTCCCACGACGACAACGACAGCAGTAGACGACGAGGTTGACATTGCCATTGTCGGTGGTGGCCTCGTGGGACTGGCAGTAGCCATTGGGTTGCAATCATCTAGCAACAGCAACAACAACAACAACGTCAAGATTTACGAACGATCACAACAGTTGCGCAGCAACAGTCAAGGCATCTTGGCGATGCATCCCAATGGAATGCAAGCTTTGGACTCAATTCAACCAGAAATCATGCACAAGGTGGTCCAGCAGGGATGTGAGCGTCACTACTTTCGCAAGACAAGCATTGATGCGGATGGTATCACGACAGACAAGACTGTCAACTCTGGAGATGACTTTCTCAACAAGTACGGCCGACGAAAGGTGGGTATCTCGTGGCACAATATGCAACGCATCTTGGCTTCACAACTCGATGAGGATGTTGTCAAGACTGGTCATTCCCTGCAGTCCTTTCGAGAAGAGAAGGACTCTGTGGTTCTTTACTTTGAGAATGGATCTGTCGTACGAGCCAAGGTTGTTTTGGCTTGCGATGGTGTGTTTTCGGCGGCGCGGCGACAACTCAAGGACGACGACTCGCCCATTTTCTTTGGACAATTGAATTGGGGAACCATTATCGAGACTGCCAAGTTACCACCCAACATGCATGACAACAACGCGGTCCGGTACTTTTCGCACGATGGAGAGCCGCGATGGATGTCCATGATTAATGATGGAGGATCTGGGTACACGTTTTGGCAATTACGGCTGGCTGATCCAGTCAAGGGGATGGCACTTTCTGGCAACCAGGGTCGAGGGGGGTTGGGTCTGCCAGGAGCAAAGGAACGACTGTTGCCTCTTGTCAATGAGACCTGCGACGATGTAGCCAACACTATTCGAGCTATTCCAGAAGAGCAAATCTTTGAACGATCCATTGTCGGGAGGTATCCTCTCGACTCGTGGCTCAGTGAGGGCGGCCGGCTTGTGCTTGTCGGCGATTCAGCGCATGGCATGCATCCCAATATCGCACAAGGGGCGAATCAAGGTTTTATCAGTGCTGCGTTGATTGTGAAAATGCTTCGAACTAATCCTGGGGACCATAAGAAGGCCCTGGGAGAGTTTGAACGCATGCGAAAACCAAGGGCTGAAATAGTGCAAAAGTTTGCCAATGCAATGGGAGTTCTGCAAGCGACAGGTGAACAGGTGTTTTCGCAGCAAGAGATGCAAGACATGATGGGCTGGATCATTCGAAATGACGATGCAGAGAGCGCCCCAGTCTCTATTGTTGAGTTCTTGAAGGATTACGATCCATGCAACCAACCTGGAGTTTCGAAATTGTGGTAGAAACCGTTTCTTGTTGGTTGATTCTTTTTGCATCATGTTTGTACAGGGCTTACTTTCTCGTCTCAACTCGGTATGATGTATCAATGCATTCAATGACACCGATATCTCTCAATTCACCGAGCGCGCATCGTGGATGCGATGGAAAAGGATGACTTTGCTGTGACATCGCCAAGAACGTGTACCCACAATACCAACAAAGTGGCCTTGGATCACGAGCGACGAAGCTGAGGCAGCAATGCGCCGACGAAGGGTGGAGGACGATAGTTCTAATATACGTTGATGTAGTCTCTCGAGTAGAATCGGTAAAAGATAGTGAGATACGGGTGACAAGGGCTTCCTCATATCATATTGAGTCGAGCTGGTGTTCTACCTTCGTTATGATTCGCCAGTGTTGCCATGGTGTCAACATCGTTGTGATTTGTCAAGCGCCAACATAGAAGTGCCTAGACAATCTAATCTGGTCTGCAAGAAAGGTGCATGTCGTCGGATTCAAGTGAGGTGGTTGAGGATGTTAGCTCACTTCGTCGACGAGATTCCGTCTTCTTCTTACGTTTAGACTTGCTCTTCATCCTCATCTTTATCTTCTTACGTTCAGCTTTTCGTTTCTTCTTCTCCTCTTTTTGACTTCCGCCACAAACGAGGGAATCTGTAGCTATGGAACTACACGTGTAGCTATGGAACTAGATACGAATCCTGATTCTTCGTCAACTTGTCTCTTTGATTTGGGCATTTTTTGGTTTTGTTTGCCTTCCACTGATTTGAGTGAGAAGAAGGCGTTTGAATATTCGTGGCGCCCGTGCGTAGCAATGGCGCACTTCATATATGTAAGATAGGGAAGCCTAGCTAGATTGAATTGTATCTGGCTTTCCGTGGGCCAACCTATGTCTGCACGCATATCATAGATCCACAGATAGCTGGTGCGAGGCTTGACACTTCTTTCAGTGGGGTCACTGGGCGATCCATACATCATGTATCTTCAAAACCGACTGACTCTGAAGTGTGTCTCCGTCCCCACCATACTGTCACTGGCGAAATCTGGCACAGTGCTAAACCCTCTCTTTTCACCATTCGAATTCAAAAACGAAAACTCAAAACGACAAAAGGTAGACGGGTTGATATCTGGCAGGGCAGAGACAGAGGCTGCTTTAGATTAATGCAAATCACTGCCTTCATGACGTCGATAATGCATCGCTGGGTTTTTCTTGCACTGTTGATTTGTTGCAGCGCTGAATCAAGGTTGCATCATGATGGATATGCTTTCATCGCCACCTCTGCTACACCACGAGCAACGATACCTTCGTTCCTACGTCCTCGAAGATCACTATCGAAAAACTCTCTTCTATCAGCGACCATAGCAGGCAATGGTGTAGTGACACAAGAAGATATTGAAGATCCATCCTCTGTCTTGTCACAAGAGCAGATCGACGACATCACAAGGGTGGTGCAGCAACGTTCTGAAGCGCGTTGGGAGGGCGACTATGAACGAGCCGATGCCTTGCACGAAGAACTCCAACAACAGATGGAGAGTTGCTACATAGTCACAGTGACTGATATACCTCGAACAAAAGGTGGTGGATCCACCTGGAGTCTCTCTAGGAAGATCACTCAGCTGTCAGGGCCGAGTGTCCTGCAGTTGGCACATACAGCACTCGGTCTCGCTGTAGCATCCTCGGAACGACGAGGAAGTGATGCATCATTTGATCCATTGAATACCATTGACCAACAAGAGCAATGCGAAGCTCTTGTTGGACGAGCTCTGGATCGACTGAACCAACAACCAGCAGAGCTGCATGGACGCAAGGCCGCTGATGCAGCGTTCTGGTTTGCCATGGCAGGTGGTGCTGGCTCGTGCTTTGTGGAATTGCTGAATCGATTAGCTGATTGTGCTGCGCTAGAATTGCAACGCTTTGGAACCCGTGACTCGTGCCGTGTAAAGGATGTCCGTCAGATCATGCAGCGTTTCGCCGCCGCTGGGTTGACAGAACATGCTTCACTGCAAGTGGCAGCAGAAAGAGCGCTGGTGGCCAAGAACGTGACGACAATGGCAGAACTGGACTTTTTCTCGGACGAATGTCTGCTCATGATTTGGAAGTTTTCGACCCGGCAACGCAAGCAACGTGCCTTTCTGGAAATGGCAAGGAACCACTGGTTGAGCAAAGAGTCGATCGTAACAGCACCGATGGCAAGCCCTGCAAATTCATCAGAGCAAGCAGATACCTATGATTGGTACAAAACATATTCAGATCCAACGAAACCATTGGTGATTGATATTGGATGCGGGATGGGTGTGAGCACACTTGGTTTGGCCACTGCTGTTCAGTCAGATGAGTCAGTTCAAGGCCACCCCTTGTATGAATGGTCGAACTGTAACTTTGCAGGAGTTGATCTGTCCGGACTAGCTATTCAATACGCTCAATCACTCCGCACAAGTTGGAATCTGCAAGATCGACTCTGTTTTTTCGTCGACAGGGCTGAGAACTTTCTTCAGCATGTTCGTAACACATATCCAGGACCCATTCATCTCTGTATGGTACAATTCCCGACCCCGTATCGACTTGAGTTGCCAAGGAAAACTAACAGTGACGACATTTCAAATGACACCACAAGGGGAAACACACAACTACCGGAGAGCAGTAGTTCCAAGAACTTCATGGTGTCTAAGGATCTGCTAACTCTAGCTCGGCGGACAATAGATCTGAAAGATGGCAAACTGCTTGTCCAATCCAATTGTGAAGATGTGGCTGTGTGGATCCGCAACACAGCGGTAGAGGACTGTCAGTTCGAAAGTATTGTGGTGGACTCTGTAACGGAACCAACCAAGAGCTTGTCACCTACGAAGCGAACATTGGATTGGATTGCCGCTGGTTGTGCAACTCAGCGAGCACAGGGCTTTGGTTGGACCGATGGCCCCGTGTTACCCCGTCGGGGTCGCACCGAAACAGAAGTTGCGTGTATGCTGAATGGTACACCCGTGCACCGATGTGTGTTGCAGCCCAAGAAATCATCCATCTCGTCGGAGTCAGCATGAAGCGTAGGGTAGAGCTACCCGAAACTTGGACTTGATCAGAACATTTCAAACATTGCGGCGTCATCAACGCTGCTGGCATGTCCTGCACTGAGACAGACAGGGAAAGGTTCACTTGTCATCGGGTTGATATAAATGTTCCTGGTCACCGAGGAAGGCTACGTACAGGAGTTACTCAGCCTACTTCGTCTCAAACTGGGCTATCTTCTCCGAGTGTAAAGGGTTAAACTGACGCGTCGATTCGTCGGGAGTCCTGAACTTGCGACTTGTGAATATGCATACTTTACGAATAAGAATAGGAATACATACTTGCAACGAGGAGAGCAATATCAACGACATATTGTCGGTACTTGCTTAGCAAATCACAGAGCAACTGCTGTTATGAAGTCTCCGACGAATTGCTGGCGGTCGATTGTCGACTCTTGCTAGACTTCCGCAGTTCGCGCTTCGCCTTGCGTTTCTTCTTTCTTGCGGCCTTTCTCGCTTTCTTCTCTGATTCTTTGACCTCCGCTGGCCTTCCCCCCAAGAAAGTGCCGATCAGTGGGAGGCAACCGAAAATTCCGGTGAAGAAAACAGTGGAAATTATAAAGTCATATACAAACATGGAGAGGAAAAGCTGTTTCAACCACGTCGTCCATTTGTTGGTTGCAACGTTCGTGCCAAAATCAGAAATTGCTACAGTAACGTTGATTGCTCCAAATCCAGCGTCGAAAATATCTGCTGTATCCAAGCTGTCGTCGAGCAGGTACGTGCCCGCGAGCAAAAGAAGAAGTACTGTCAAGAGAATAATTCCTAGTAGCATGAGGAACAGCAGCGCAGTGCCCAAAACGGTAGCTTTCTTGAGACTCTCTAGCTTGCCTCCAGCTTCACAACAACCACAAGCGGCAATGTACCAAATCGAAAAATCAAATAGTGTGACAATAACTGCACCCAACGTCAGGCTAGCAATCTCAAAGCTCTCGTAGGAGATCTCGGGAACAAAATCGTCGCCTCCTATTAGCTCGATAGCGTTCGTGTCTCGGCCATCCTTCCAGAGAAAGTACAATAGGAACGTGTTTGAAACAATCAGACTCGCTCCAACTGACATCAAAAACACCATGACTCTCTCGAATAGGGTAACAGGATGAAACTTGTAGTGACAAAAGAGACCAAAGAATGGGTGGTTGTTGGCCATGACGTACTGAAACCAGTCTTGAAACCAATTGTTGCCAGGAATATAATAGGCTCTGCGAGCCAAGTATGGTACGATCTTTTCAGGGATCTCCCTGATGTGCTTCTCTCCCTCATCGTTGAATTCCTCCCTATCTTGTGAGCCATTCTCGATATAGGAGTAGTCCGATCCTACTGATCGAGTTTCGTCTTCGGTGCCATTGGATGACATGGTGCGGATTGGATATTATGTGGCTATCTGGATCCGAATCAATTTCATTGTGATGAGAGGCGAGAGGTGATGATGTCTGTAAATTGACCCAGTTCGTTGCGCAATCTGACAACGCTGCCGCCAAGCAGTTTTCAAGCAAACAAGGAAACCATGTGGGAAGTACAACCGTGCAGGGGCCCTTCGTAGAGCCATCGTAACGGTAAAGTACGACGATAAGAAGCACTGCTGGTCTGATGAAAAGCTACTACAGCATACCTACCTCTACTTTTCCACAAGTTACAAATAGGAGCCTATATAACTCTCTATCGAGGAGGCAGACGCTGGCCAATTTCATTCGCAATCCTGGAGATGGGGGCCGTGTCAATCCAAACCGTCCCTGGGCCTTTAATCGTCAAGACGCTGTCGGAAAAGACGTTGTCCCGAGCCCTATTGTATTCAAGCTCCATTCCGTCCGTCATCGCCACCCATGCTCCCCTTGTGACCTTGAGGGTATCGCTTGGGCCAATCTTTTTAGAGATTATGTTACCTGAACCAGTCAGATACACTGTCCCTGTGCCAGTGACACGCTCCCTTCGAAAGAAATTCAGTACCTGGGGCCCATGGAGACTGTCTAGCTCAAAGTCAAGGTCTGCCGAGTAAGGAGCCGCCAGGAAGGAGTGGGTATTTCCGATAATGGTGTTCCCTGGAACATCTTGCAGGTTCACGGGAATGATTCGACCGGGAAACTGTGTTGCGAGGCCGACTTGCGCATCCTTACCAGAATGACCTGTGTTGGTGTAGCAGTCAACGAAAATCTTACTGCGTAAGACTCTGCTACCTGCGCCTCCTCGAAATTCCCTCTCGATAGTTACCCCATCCTCCATGTAAATGAGTGTACCGGCGTCGCTCAGAATGCGTCCACCAGGCGGGAGTGTCAGCTCTAGCATTTCTGCATTAGATGGACCCGCAACGACTTTCCCTGTTGCGATTATTTCAAGGGGCGCTGTGTTCGCATTCGCCATTGAAGGTAGTGGTAGAATGGTGGAGGCAGCAAGAATCAGCGCGGCTCCGATGCCTGCAAAATGCTGGCCGGAGGAGCTTTGATATCGCCCATCCTCAGCCTCAAACTTTCGGGAGTATTCAACAGAGTTGCTTGTCGATGAGGACTTCCAGTTCGACCAGGAGCGCATCGAGGAGGAAAGCCTCATGGTGTTGATTCTATGAGAGAATGAGAGAACGTGGGCAAAACTGCCTCGTGGCAATCCAAGACCAAAGTCTGTTGGGGGTGACTGACAGACTTCAAGAGCAACGGTTCTGCATCAGTCGTGGTTGCGACGGTTTCCTTAGATAGCTAAGCTAGATCCTTGTGTTTCCCGAATCCTATCTGCCAGGCAGCGAGAGGCTTTTCCAGATGACCACTGCCGCCTGATCTAACAGCATCGGAGATGTGCAGTCCATGCGGGGTCTAAACTCTAGGGAATACGGCAGGAATAGCTGTTAGCTTACTTGGCCAGCATACGGGCTATTTTTTGGGCATCATGGACAATGGACATAAGGGGAAGACCAAGGAGTACATCATACTAGAGAATCCGAGTGGGGGTTGCTTGTGCACAGAGGACTGTAGTCCTACATGTACTCTTTAAAGCTTCGTAGGACTTAGAACCTCCCGGGCAAGGCGATTGTCGGGGCACATGAAAAGAGCACGTTGAATGTCGTATGGATTGGCTGGATGAACGTCTGGTGGGTTCTTGATGCTCTCAAGCAATTCTTTCTCCACTTCCTTCGAGCAGTATGACAAAGCCAACGCTTCGGCCGCATCACTCGCGTCGACTTTGTACGTTGAACTCGCTGTTTGGGCACAAAGTACTTTTACAGCTCTCTCACAGGCAACGTTGGCAGATTCGATTGTTTGCAACACCAACCTTTTCTTCTTATTGCCTTTCATTCTTAGCAGGTCCTTGGTCAGACTCCTCGCAAGGTCAAGCCACAACTTCCCATTCGTTGGGTCCAACACAATCTCCAATTGCAAGGGTCTCGCTTTCGACGTTTCTTCCCTTTGGCTCGCCTTCTTGTCGATAACCAAGCAGGTTTCAGCAATCAGGTCGAGATCAACATGACCATCTTTGGAGTCAGGCACTAATTCCGAGACACTCGATTGGGTTGGAAAGAGTTCACTAGCAGCCTTTGAAAGTTGTGCAATACCAGTAATATTCTCTTGGATAGCATCATCCTTCCACTTGGCAGAACTGCTCAATTTCTTGTTGAGGCAATCATCAATCGTAAGTGTTTTCTGTAGGACAGAAGCTCCAACACTGCGACTAGCCGTTGCTCCATCAAACTCGGAAAGGTAGGCCTGTGACATACGTTTTCTTTCCTCGTCACCGGCGGCACCGCAAGTCATGCCGATTCCTAGCAGCGCCACAGGTTCTTTGGTCACCTGCAGTGCGGCTCTGTAGGCATCAGCGGCTCTTGACAGCCTTTGCACCCTGAGGTTGTCTTCAGTTTGTTCCACGGCTTCTCGCTCGAGCATGGCGGCTCTGCATATCCACATCATGGGTGTATCGGCTACCTGAGTTAGCTCGTCCATGACCCCTGAAGCTGAAGTGAAGGCATGACGTGCAGCGTAGAGAAATCCCAAATTGGCCCAAGAGTCTGGCAAGGCTTTGTCAAGCTCTATCGCTCTAGCCAAAGCATGTTGAGCCAAGAGGGGCTCTGAAGCTGCGACAGCACAACCAAACCCACACCAAGCGGGTGCGAAAAGGGGATTTGACGTGATTGAACGTTTAAAGGCCTCGGCTGATTGATCAAACCGCTCTCGAACGTCGGGGAACATCATTGTGTCGGTCAATGAGAGGTTTGACTCAGTACCATGACCTTCTCCATGCATTGTGGACAACACTTGAGCTTGAAGGAGGATATTAGTTCCCACATCACATGCCAGAGCAGCACGGAAAACAATATCATCTTCGTTGGTGCATGCAGCCTCCGCACTCTGATAGCTCCTTTCCCCCTCTGCAATGAAATCTATTTGGCTACGAAACACCGCCATGGTTCGTGTCAAGGTATCTTCCTCTCCAGCAGTCTGATCACTGAAGACGTCAGGAGGTATAGTGGCACCAAAAGTGAACAGGTCTCCGAGCAACTTCATCGCACAGCGAAACTGGGAGCTCGATTTACCCTCATCACATGCCATCAGAGCACTCTTGACAATCTC
>JAVCKV010287979.1:0-13501 GCA_032274145.1 Herpochondria borealis
ATTTTTATTTATCAATTTTAAGTTGTAGTTCACTGGTTTTCCTCGGATGACTGTGTGACAAAACATGTGAGAGAGGCACACAGTAATTAATTTTTAGGATATGATTGAGTTGTGCAACCCAACATTACATCAGTTCCCCATTTGCGACCATGCTTTTTTCCGCAATGAGCCATGGTTGCTTTAAGAAGTAAGACAGGTACTTTCAACTACAGCAATGTTAATATTCATTAACATTGTTAATATTCATTAACATTGCAGTAGTTGAAAGCGGACGGCGCGTGCCCGCTGAGGTTGGGCGCATATAAGTGACAGGAGAGGAGAAGGAGAGCCGAAAAGCGAGAGAATAGGAGGGAGCGAGAGGGAGTGAGAGGGAGTGAGAGGGAAAGTTGTGTCTTGTGGTGGAATGGCTTCCCAGGAAAGGCAATAAAACGGCGAAAGAAGCCAGGGAGGAGACAAGAAGTTCCAGAGTGTCTGTGGGTATTGTAGCTGGTTTCTCCTTCCAGTAAGCCGCGGGACTGCCAAGCAGCAGTGGTTAAGTAGGGCCCCGCGTCACGGTCCTCCCGCCTGGTTTGGGACGGTATCATGCGCACCGCCTTGAAGCTACCCAAAACTCAGGGGCAGGGCGCGCCAGAAAGGGTGGTTGAGCGAGACCAGAGTGGCGCGCTAGGTAACCTGCTTTCTTCGCGCCCTTATTGGGCGTGAACGTCGTGTTGGTGCCGCTTTATGCCCCCATACGGACCTGATGTAAACAGTAGGGGTCTACGAGTGAGTCTGCTCTACTGTGCCACCCAGCCTTGGTTGGCTGGGCGCGGATAATATCCTGAAAAGGGATCCGCTACCACCCAGGTGGGTAGTGTCGTAAGACGTAAACTAACGCCCGACAGTAGTCCTATTGAAAATTTTCAATTTTTTTCAATGATGCATTCCAACAATGCGGGTTGCACGTCAACAAACATGTTAGGGCATCATGAAGCAATTAAAAAATTGATTGGATACGAACGACATCTGGAAAACAATACAGTGTAAGGAATAGTAGAAATTATTATATTACGCAATGTAGTTAATGTGTTGATACTGTGTTGGTACAAATTAATCTGAAGCACAAGGCCTGGATTCGATAGGATGCATTTCAGCTTGATAAATTGCTTAATATAAATCGTAAATAGCCGCAGGAGTCCCAGTGAACCCCTGGCATTCAAATTCAAATATTTCGACTCTTATCACCAACCATGTTTAACACGCCTCGAAATTCAAACAAAACGATAATTTCACAAGGAAAATATTCAAAGAGTACAACGGATCTACTAGATCATCTCATTTAAGAGTGATCGTGAAAATTTCAGTGAGAAATTGCTCCATATTCTAATTAAAGATAGCCACAATATTTTTCAATAAAAGCAGAACTCGCAACTTCATTGGACTCATTACATTAGAAACTTAAAATGAAACGATTTTTCACCTGAAAATTCAATATTTTCGACCAAGGTTGGATTGTTTCGTTTGGATTTATACAATGTGGAGTATCTTTTATGTGGTGGAGTCTACCGTTCTATAATGAAAAATAAACGCAGGTATTTAGAGAAAAGGCAATTATGCATTCGCCTCGATTTATGCATTGGGCTCGACTTATGCATTCGTTTTTACTTTAACGATTCTTGGATGAAAAGGGCAAAATAAATTTTCTTTACGCTCTTGCCAAGATTCAAATTCTCTTCATATTATTCATCATCGTGACCGTCGAATGAGGCTTCTACGGTTATTTCGCAAAGTTGAACAGTACAACAAAGTTTTTAAGATTGCTTTAAAGATTTATGAGAAAAACGTCAATTTATAGCTTTCAAGAATATTCAGACAGAATATAATTTCAAGGGTAGTGCATGAAAATAACAAACTTTTCAACTTTCGTTATAGGAATAGTAAGATTCTTAAATGATCCGGTGTTTAGCTTCTGCAGTTAGGTAGAATATTGTATTGTAAAAGAAACTATATGCACATCGATTTCAACTAGACCATAACATTTGTATCAGCATTTCGGAACCGTTGTGACCTATAAAATAATGGTTTGAAAAATCTCGTCATAGCAATATTTAAGAAACCAAAATAAATCACGTTCTGTACTTTTATCGCTTTTTAGGGCATCTCCACAGCATGATTTATTCTATTCCAAATGAAGTAAAATCTTACACACGTTTCAAAACGTGGAGAAAGATTAGTGGCCATTTCTATTTTCTTGCCACGTTTGTAATACGTTGTTTAGGAATTAATGTGCGTCCCCCGCAACACATCCCTATCTTAAAGCCTTCCCACTTGCGCTCCATGCCATCAAGTCGCCATGGAAGAACACAGTGCATGTTCCCAAGCATCTAGCAATGACGAAAACCCTTCCTAACTCATCGCAACGGAGATATTACCTCACCTGCAATCGGGTCTTCGGATGCTGAAAGCAAAGCGTGTGCGAGGGCGTAGTTTTCCTGTATGTCCCAGCTCTTGCCACGGCCCATGATTTCAAACGGCTTGGTCTCTTCTCGAGTCTGTCGTGACGTTGCGGTGCGGTAGAGAGCGTGATATTCGAGCTCAAAGGTGCACACTTCTCCATGTATACCCTTTTTGCCGTGAGCCGGAAGGAAGGGCCAATGAGCCTATGCCCTGTGTCAATTATATTCAATAGAACAGGGCATCGCGATGCCCTATTCTACTTTATTTTTTGGTCACGAAGGTGACCTATCCTATCCTATTTCTATTCATTAGAAATAGGATGCTGCGGTGGGGTATCAATTTACATTCCATTTCTAAATTCGCGAATATTATTTGTAATACGGCATGCCGTGGAGATGCTATAAGGTAATGAAGAATGCATGTACATTTACGAGTGCAAGTACTGCAATAACTACTGACACATCGTTTATTTACAACCTTTCCTTCGCCTTAATAATGAATATCGTTTTTCTTATTCGATAGAGATGTTTTCAATTTATACAGTCAATTTTAAAAGTTCGGTTGTTTAAGTTTGACGAAATTAAATAGTAATTACGTTTCTGTCTACACAATACCCTGTTTATTCTGTTGATAGCAGTTCTTCGCCGTAAAAAGGTTGTCCATAACCATGATCTCCT
This sequence comes from Herpochondria borealis, assembly GCA_032274145.1. Lineage (NCBI taxonomy): Eukaryota > Rhodophyta > Florideophyceae > Ceramiales > Ceramiaceae > Herpochondria > Herpochondria borealis. The sequence goes on from JAVCKV010287979.1 coordinate 3,114, forward strand.
GGAACGAAGAACGAATCGCTTTTGCAGAGAAAAGATGGTTTCGACTTTCATCCCTATCAAGTTCGAACATTCGGGCAGTTGAGTGTCGCGCAGACTGATTGAGGATACATATCATTTCGTCGAACTTGACGTCAAACTTGTATCTTTAAAATTCACTACGTCATCGGGATGTCTCTAGAAGCTCGCAAAATACGATTTCTTGTCCATGAAGGACCCTTTTTGTTGTGGTTCACCAAAAATTTGAAGCATAAAAATCAAAACATTTGTGGATATCACGTGAAACCCATAAATGTGGGTGATGCAGATACGGGTCAATGTATCGATCACAAACATGCATTTTTCTGGTCGGAGATAGAGCCAGGACATGGTCAGCGGGGACTCTTAGCGGGAAACTTGCTTGAAAACCGCAGGACTGTAGCTAATGTGAAAATGATGGGCAAATATCGAATCATGTGCATGACGACCAGTCGATCTGATTACAAAATTAAAATTTGGTAAAGTACACACTGTACGTTCACTGCCACTACGTTGCAAGCTGCCTTTTTCAGCGCATGTAACCGGCACGTCTATTATGTTGAGACTGTATGTTCAGTAGAAACTAACAAGTGAGGCGCATATGGGTTTCGTGCGAGGAGATTTCGTTCCCAGGCTGTTATTTCCCGATCATAAACGAGGCCGAGAAACGGGTAGTGTAGTGCCGAGAGGATGAGGGAGGGAAGACGAATGTGACAAATTTTTTTTCTTTTGAGAGTTGGGCACATCAGTGGACGAGTAGTGCGAAAACGTACATACGCCTGTACGTGTACATCTACATGTATGGGTACAGATGAATACTGTATTTATTACGAGTACATGATCATAATTGAGGAGTGGAAGGTTCAACCGATTGTTGCGGCGCCTGAGGGTTTCTTCTTATATGCCTCCCTGTTTCTCTGTTTTAAATCTATAGAACTGTCCCATCCATATCTAATTCGTGTACGTACCCCATATTCACATAAATATTTTGGTAAGAAGAAAGCCGTGCTTGCAGTAAAACTAGCACATAATTAAGAATTGAAGGACCGGTCATGGCGGCCGTTGCGTGACTCTGCTGTTGGGCAGTGACAAACACTGAAGTGACAGTGCCGACACGACGTGTTTCCGCAGAAGCTTGAAAAAATGTAACCTCTGTGAATAAGAAATGGAAAATTGAGACTGCGGGTTGGCCAGTACCGTAAGTCGCCGATCGTCTGGCAGTAGCCGCGCCTTGCCCGATGTTTCCTAGTGCCACTGTCCAATCGGCAGTGTGCCATCGCAGTACGTTTTAGATATGATAGGTCGGTCAGCGATGGAGAGTGGAGCGAATACAAACGAGGTGCGTGAGATGTGGGGTGCAATGCCTGTTCTACAGCACTACCTATTTTCTTACTTACAAAAATTTCGAAACAGGCAGGCAGGGAGACATGGACAATTCCGTACATGAGAGCGTTCGGGGATATCGGAATACTTCCGTGTGCTTATTCTGGAAGCCTTGCAGTTACATAGTGTATATGTTGTGCTTCACGCGACAACATAGACACTATGTAACCGCAGACATCGAAAAGGGGCATATCGACTAGTGCGTGGGCACGTTACAGAGTTTCTTGAGGAGGCGGACTGTCCTCTTCCCGTCATGTTAGGAAAAAACAGTCATTGTACCTCCTCAAACGATTTTTTTACCGCACGTGAAGAGGAGAATGGACTAACGTGCATGTTCCAGCGCGGCAAAAGCGGATACTCATTGCAAGTAATATCGGCGTGAGCACTCCGTTTTCGAGAAGAGATGTTTGAAGCGGCTCATTTCGGATGAAACCATGAATGTCAGCCCACACTTTCCATGCTGGTGGCCGCGTAGAGGGGGATTCATACACATAGTACAGTCCGATGCACCTGATTGCATACTTGATGGGCTCAACCCTCAATTTCTCTACTACACGTCCGTGTCTTCTCCATACACGCCACGACTACCGCCCCCTCCTAGCAAGGTTTCGTACGCGCTTTTTTCACTAGTCTCGCAGGATAAGAGCCGCACCGGGATTCAACTTGTTCCCCCCATTTCCCGTTTAAAGCGACTCCTCCCCACATCACTCAACCTCTCTCTTCCACCCTCGCCAAATCAGCAACTCAACCCAGCAAAACACACGCCAAAACGTCTTCATCTTCTCCAACAACCAAACTCCCAACCCCTTTCTTCGACTAACCCTGCCCACAACAACCCCCTCTCATTATTAATTTTCACAAATTAATATTTTTTAGTGAAACAGCTCGGCCACCAGTCCCCACACGCTTGCAATCTTCATGCCGCGACAGGACCCGGAGCAAACACTCGCCGCACGCGTTCAAAGACAAAGGTCTTTCTACAAACATACCGATCAGCACGACTCCTCCCGCATGTCCAAGCAAAAGTCTTTCTACAAGACGCCCTCTATGTCGTCCTCCTCCTCCACCACGGACACTGGAGCCCCGCACCACCCGCGCCCACGCGGCCGACCCCCAATCCAATACGATGAGGCTCTGCCTCGTAGCGTGCGACATGCCCCGGCCGAGCTGCGAGCAACCATTCGTCGTCGACAGAACAATGAGAGCGCGAAACGCTGCCGAGAGCGCGAGAGAGAGCATGTAGAGGCCATTGAACAAAAATACGAGGAGAACCAGCGCAGGATCGCAGATCTTGAGCGTGCGGTTGATGTGCTTTCCTCGGAACTTGGCTCGAACTCTTCCTCATCACATGCTCATCATTTGATGTGACCCTTTTTTTTTATTGGCGTCACAGTTACCCTACGCTGCTCCAGAGATTGACCACAGCCCGCTGATCAAGTGAGATCAAAAGATATCCTTTCTGAGTTTTGATTCAGGCATTGGTCGACACTTCCGCTTTTACCGGATATATCCGGACTTTTCACCGATGGTCACCAGAATGTGAAACGTTACGAAGATGATAGTGTCAGTGCCTATGTACTAGGAACTAGCCAGATGTGCGACCTTGATATTTTCGAATGGCATTTCTCTGCATTGTGCGCACACACAAGTACTTGCCCATTTTGAAGTTCCAACGGTTTCACTTGTCCTTCAAGCATAACATAGAATAGGGTGTAAGGGACCATGATAGTAGTCCTGTCGAATTAGAAATACATATATTAAACTCTTAAGATAAACTATAATCAACATAGAAAGGTCTGAACGTGAGTCCGATCTGAATAACTACTATACAGTATAACGTAAAGATTCAATTGGTACATACTTCTCATTACATTAAAGTTTAAAATGTATTTGCGGTTTATCTTACCCTGCTGTGAAATATCTTATTTCTTTCAATGCCCTGTCAAGGATTACTGAACTAATAGGCTTTCTAGACAGTTATGAAAATAATATTCCCTTGACTTAAATGGAAAATAGTAATAGAGATCAATTCACTTTTTTGTTTTAAACAAAAAGGAATTGACGAGAAGTAAAACAAGTATTTTTTCTAGAGAGTTCAATGATTAATCAACACAATGTGGGTCAAGCTAAAAATGAATTGACATTTCAATTTTTATGTCCATCAAAGCTTTACGATTTCTCATATATTCAGTGTAAAGAACATGTAAGCATAATAAATATAATTTAATGTTCTTGTTATATGCTATATTTGAAATTTTCAAGTACATAAATAACTTTAAAAGTGAGCTGTGTCACAATACAGTTCTTTCAATTGTTTTCTCGTTCATTTTCGATGAATATGTGTTAATTTATGTTACCGTTTTGAACATTTTTGTTGTTTTCTTTAACGCAAGTACAATTATTCCTTTTTTTGCGCGTAACTCATAAAAGATAAATTCAAAACGATGTAAACATAATATGTGTAACCGGCCATTTTAAATATATTTTTCTGAAAAAAGGAATAAAAAAACTAAGTATAACTATTAGTAGCCAACATAGATAGCGTGTTAGATCAATGAGAACGTCCTGCAAAAGTAGCTTTCCCAAACAAACTTTTCACACAGCCTTTCCCCGAACAGAGCCGACCGCAAAGCTTATCGAGAACATCACACTCTGATTCGATGCACACTTCACAAATCAAATCGAAAGACGCGAAAGCCTTGATCATGATGTCTACGTCATTTTTATTGTTTGAAAACATTAAAGAAAATTCTCCACGGGTCTTTTGTATAATGATCACATTTCAAGTTGAAAAAGGGAAGTGACTAAAGAAACCATGATGCCATCTCGAATTTATTGATCTCTTCTCCGCATTTTTTATCTCTACAATTAATTTGTGTTCCAAATATGAAGAAATCAGCTGATTGTTTGGCATTCGTGTGCTGCGATGAGATTGTCATTAGTATTTATGTATTACTCTGTCTTCTCGAGAGCAATAATTACATATGTAATTTACTTTGATGTTCTTCATAGCGCCAGAGAAGGACTAGTAAAGAATAAGATCGATTATTTTACAGTACGGTTCTTCGAGTTTAACTATTTTTATGCAGTTTTAAATCAGGGTACCGAGAAGATTTAGCTTTAGCAATAATTTTAAAAGCCGTTGAAACAAAATAATTGACGTGAAAATTATACAAAAATCTCTATTAGTAAATTGAATCATTGCTTAGCACGCAAGCTTTTTCCACTCGCGTAATACAAAGATTTATGAACATCTTGAAAAACTCTCAATTAAAATCATTTGTGCAATTGAGTATTTTTTCATTCGATGATAAATTATCTTATTTCAAGATAAGCACGGGGTTTGTCTAGTTAACGCTACGGACATATTAAGCTTTCTTTACTCTTAAAAAGGATAAAAAAGAATGTGTTTCTAATTTTGATCAAAAGAAGTTAGAAATATAAACTTTTTCTATTTTAAATTGTCCATATGCTTTTATTTAATAAATATTGCCCCATTCATAGCAGTTTTAAGAACTGTTTAAAAGGTTTTTAAAACGCTTACAGATTAACTTAACTTACGTTCTATTTGAATTACTACGAAACGTGGAAAAGGTTTTGCTAAATATTATTATGAAAAGATAACTTTCGTCCTATTGTAATATTAATACAGAATATTCAAAACAATCTGTTAAACTAAATATAGATTTACATGTTTTTTATTTCACTTTCTTAATAATAATACTTTTTAACTCTTCAAAATATTTAAACTATTAAATATTTCATAAACTAAAGAAAATAAAAATATAATTTTTAGTGTGAAAATGAAAAAAGGCTTGTACGTGACAATTATGTACATTTTTCGTAAAGCTATGGAAGAATGCCTTGAGATATTCTTTCTGTAAATATTTCATGATAATATTGTAAATAAAAAGCTCTGATATACCATTATAAGCTTAATAAACATAAAATTAAAATGCGTTCATAACTGTTAAATATTTTTGTAATTGCACCACCGTTTTATGAAATGCAAAGAAAACATTTAAAATATGTTTTAATTTCAATTGTTTAAGTCTAGTATATGCATAATGTCAGAAATGTTTTTCAATTTTCAACATTTTTTATTAATCGAATCGCTACAATACTATGCGTTTTAATTTTACACCAAAATTGTTTTGTGTGCTCTGAATAAAACATTTCATAAGAATTTGGATGCATTAAAGTAAATATTTATCATTTCTCTAAATGAAATGTAGAGTATTTTTGCGAAAAATAAAATATGTTCTAGAAAACTATTTTTTTATTATTAAACATTCTATAAAGTATTATATCTATTTTAAATCAATTCAAAATGAAATTATTATGTTTTTCTCTTTTTAATTATAATATGAGAAGCATGTTTTGCTACAGTTTCTAAAATTTTGAAAATTTTGAAAAAATCTGTCTCCAGTAAATCATTTCTTCATAAACTGTAAATAAATTTGTACTTCAGATGCTATTTGTATAATCACAATTAAACTAAAAACGTATGGACAATTTTGAGAGTTTCGACTTCCACTGACAATCGCCGAAAATATTGGTAAGTCTATGTGATTTGAAAAATAGCTAGTGTAACGCTTTGATACTGTCTACCCCTCGCAGCGGTTCTGTACATTGTGCAAATGATATTTCTAAATTAATTTTATAGTTACTGGAGGCTACACGGAAAATACAGTAAATTATCCACGGAACATGGTCTGTTGCACACTTGTTACCGCTTGTTATTACTCATAACCTTTTCAATTTTTGAAATAACTTTGGACGATAAATTTTCGGGCAGCCACCTGTAGCGGCGGGTCACGTTTCCCGTAAATTTTGCAACTTCACAGGAGGATCGGGTTTGGTACGATCGACGACTTTTGGCTTTTAATTACATATAAGCGCGTATTCGTCTACACCTTTTGGTCGCATTTGCGCAATTAATCCAAGTGTTCCTCGTACTAGAATTGACAGAATGCTGCACAACGCAACCGACCATTCTTACAACGCCAAAGGACGGATTGGAACAAGCTGCATATGCGGTGTGTGATTTGGGGCGTGCTGCACCTTTTGCGCAGAAAGCCACGTTACTCGGAGAACAATCCAGGCATGTCCGGCTTGAATCCACCAATACTCGAAACGAGGGACGTGTTCCTGCCCGTTGGCGATGGCTGTTCTTGAAAAACGCCCACTACAGAAGAAGACGGCGCGGATGCCGCAGAAAGCGAAGGCGCCCTGACCGTTCCTGCCCCAGCCGCAGCAGGCGCTGCGAACGGCGCAATCGCATACGCAACAGACATCATGTGCATGTGCTGACCTTCGCGTACATGGTTTTCGGTCCTGTGACCGAACGAAAGATGCTATTTTTGTGACTTATGGTGCCATATAATTCGTCTGAGTACTCATTGCTCCCCTCTCATTTCGATCGAGAAAGCCCCTCTCTGACTCTTATCTCTATTGAATCTTTTCCTCTTGTACCAGCTTATAATTAGGAAGGACTGGGAACTACCTTGTACAGTGCGGGCGTCAGTGCAGCGGACTTCTATCAATATGTTCGCGTAAAACTGAGCAGCGGACAGGATCGCAGTCGGCACACTGAAGTCCTCTGAAGCAGACCCACATGAGAAATACCCACGCCCTCAGAGGGCTTGGTTGTCAAGACATACTTTGAAGTGGTGGGAGATGTACACAACTGCGTCACGCCGGCTGGAAATCGCACTTTCCGCCGCCGGCGTTGCCCCCTCTTCCCCCCTCCCACACATATCTGTGGCGCCGTACGCAGACAACTGCACTTGAATCGCACGCAGACCCCTGCACTTGAGTCGCCGCGCCCGGTTGAGGCTCGGCCTGTGCTTCGACCACCCCTCCTGCGGTGGCAGTCTTAGGCTCAATGTTAGACTCTTGCGGAAGTTAGGGCGCAACATTCGAGCCCGCGCCCTCGGCCGAGTGACTGCACGGTGCTCTGCGAGGGTCTCTACTGCGTCACCAGATGAGAAGAATACGATCTTCTACCCGGCCAGAAAGTAATGAATCGTGACCGGAATCGACTACGTCACTTCCGTCGTGACGACGAGGAGGTCGGTCATTTCGCCCACCACTCCTCCAATACGCCCAGATAAAGGCATCCCTTTTGGGTTCTTAGGAATGATCACTATGAAAAAGCCCTGTAAAAAGCAAGGGATACACCACTACAAAACTGTCCCGGAGAAGAAAAAGAAAAACTTCTGAAATAATTTAAGTAGTCCAAAAAGTCAAAAAATGCAAACAAAAATATTGGTGCCTCCAAGAAAATCAGAGAATACGAAAATAAATGCGCGACTAGTTCCGAGAAAACGATGCTCGTAGCACAGTTATGGTGCAATTTTTGCGGAAAAACTCACTGATACACTTCTCGCAAATTTGGGCTTCGATATCTACCTGATGAGTGAAAACCTTCTTCGAACGATTTTAGAGGCAGGTGGTAATGTTTTGGTCAAGAAACTGCCAAAGCCCTCGGTCTATTCAATGGAATGCAGATCTTCATCTGATGAAACAACACCTGATATTATTTGCACTAAATCAGCTGTGATGGATGTCGAGTTAAAAATTCGTCACGCAACGACACTTCATTGAAGGAATTTCTGTTTTATGATAACAACACAACCAATGGACGAACCACTTTTGAGCCGTCCTATTCTTGAATCACTTGGTTTAAATACAAAAGAGATCCTAGCTTCTGCTGCTGACCGCCTAGACGGCGTTATAGATTTTGAAGAAACATAGGAATCTATTGAAACAGAAAGCGGAATAATCGCAAGAATATTTTATTGAAGGCATGTTCCACAGTAACCTTGGAGATGATTAATCAGACTTGAACACAGATAAAGATCTCTGGCTTGACTTCGGCGAGGATAAGACCGATGAAAAAGATGAGGCAAGGTCCAAAGTTTGGGAGGACTCCAGATCAATTCGTATTTATCAGTACCGAATTGTTCAAATTGCCCACTTCCCTGAAGAATTTCATGATTTGCTTCAAATGCTACTCGGAAAAGGCCCTCCAGAAAACTCGGAACCAATGATAGTTAAACCTTTTCCGAAGTCCAAAGCCATCCGCCGCTTCTCAACGATGATATCCTTCCGAAAAAGACGCTTATATGAACTCGTAACTGCAAAACTATCGGACTACGGATTAACTGAGCCTACACACAATGCAGAGTGCGTTGGTGCACTACTTAGTTCCAAAAAGCCACCAGCACCCTTTTTATAACAATTAATGAACGAAGTGTGAACGCTGTGACAAAATCTATGACATTACCGATGCCCAACTTTGATGCCGCGCTGAATGACATGCGAGGAATTTTTTTGCATCTCTTTACTTTGAGAGTGGGTTCTGGTAACTTCCAACCGACAGGAATTATGAAGCCAACGAGGACGCTGCAAGGCTCCCGGAACAGTGCATGAAAGCAAAGTGGAACCTTGCTTCACACACCTAATAGCCTGGCTTAATGATTTTGCAATAAATTGTAAAACAGAAGGACTTCTTCAAATTTTGCCCGATTTTCTCGCAACATTTCGCGAAAGGAACCTCAAATTCTCTCTCCTAAAAAGCAGCTTCTTTCTGAAAAAGTAGCATTGGTGGGGAAGAGAAATTGAAGGTACATGCGTCATGTTTAACCCACGAACTCTTTCAGGGATTAAAAACTGCGAAGAGCCAACCACAGCGTCCGAGCTGTGCGAATACGTTCATGCATTAACATGGATGGCCCAATCCATCCCAAACTTCTGTGCTCGAGTGGGCCCGTTACGGAAAATTCTTGAGAACCCATATGAAAGAAGTGGAAAACGGATAGAACGATCCAATCAAAAATATCGTCTTCAATCTGTAGGATGGAATCAGGAACATTCTAACAGTATTAAAAATCTGGTAACACAATTAGAACAGCAAGTACAGCTCGTACATCGTGATCCTGTCTTGCCTCTTTGTATAATACGGATACCAGCGACCGATACTGGACTGGAGTTTCTACACAATGCCAACCTAACGAACTAGAAAAGCCCATCCCTAACCAGAAACAAATGACACTGGCCTTCCCAAACGGTGAATTTTCCAAATCTAATAGAACGTGGATAGTTTATGAAAAGGAAGACCACGCAGTGCTGATGAACTTTAAACGTCTGTATTTCCTTCTGCTCTGTGCCTCCAAGATCAATATTTTCACCGACCGCAGCCTACTGTTTATTTTCAGTCCAAGTTCATTTAATTCAAATCTCGGCCAGCACCAAATCACGAAGGTGCTCCGTTGGGCCTTTTACCTATCACAATTTCGGTGCAATATCGAACATCTCGAAGGACACTTGATTCTCATAGCAGATATCCTTACACGATGGGTACGTGGATTTCATGGTCGCAACCTGGCAAGCAAAGCTGTTATGCGTCGTCTTCTTTAACCCGCTGTGGTACCGTCGCCAACAGATAAAAATTTTGAATGGCCTTCAATTAAGAACATCTCAAACAGCCAGGAAAAACACAAAACATCTGCTAGTTCCTGCACAAAACGTCGCGGGATAATAGAATCACCTAATGATCACAGTTGGATACCAGAGAGAGACGAAAAGCTACAATTACGTCTTTTGGTTGTTGGAAATTGTGGCAGCTCCGGTCATCGTGAAGCAGAGTCTATATTGCACATCCTGAAACAAGAGCTTTACAGGAGAACAATGGAAAAAGGTACCACTGCTTTTCTTTCTGCTTGTATCCACTGTCTTATGGAAAAATGGGCCAAAAACTTCCTCGGGTGTTCTCAGAAACAGTTCACACTTCAAGAACAAATCAGGCGGTACACTTTGACTTCCAATTTTGTGGAGAAAGCTCTACAGACCATGAATATGTATTGGTAATCAAGGATGATCTGAGCTCGTACGTCTGGTTGGTTCCTGCTGCCAACGCAAATTCTGGGACAGCAACACGCGCTTTGTCCAGATGAATGCGAACGTTTGGAGCAATGGAGATATGG